>OX387286.1:11892877-12191223 GCA_947562105.1 Shargacucullia verbasci
TTATCTTATAATCTTTCATCCAGTTTTCAGTCAGCAGTACCTAAGTTCGTCGTAGTGTTAGCAATATTAGCTTGCAGTGGAGTCATCTGTAAATGTAAAGATGATGTAGTATTATGTTAATCGTTTTATATCTATTAGAGATTAGCACTGATAGCCTAGCGGTTGAACGCTTGCCTTCCATGCAAGAGGGTCCGCGTTCAAACCCGGCCCGCACCTCTAACTTTTCGGAATCATGTGCGGATGAGAATTTGATTATCACTTGCATTTACGGTGAAGGAAAACATCGTGAGGAAACCTGCACACCTGAGACAAATATAAAGTTCTCGACAGTGTGTATAGTCCGCCAACCCGCACCGGGCCAGCGTGGTGGACTAAGGCCTACCCATTCTCATTCTGAGAAGAGACCCTTGCCCAGCAGTAATGGGTTGAATTTATTTTATTTTATGTCCATAATACAAATGGTATTTTTTCTATAAGCCTGTATCGTAGAATTTATTTACAATATATACTTTTGTAATTTCTTACGAAAATCTACGATATACGAACTTGAAATAACAAATCATGGACCTAATCTATTGTTAATAATAACTAGCTGTTGCCCGCGGCTTTGCTTGCGTGGGATTCGTATTTTATACATGTATGAAACTGTAGCGACTACTACTCGCAACATGGCAAAAAGTAAAGCGCCATCTATCGGAGTGAAAGATACAACAACAAACCCTGAATCGCACTATGAAAGTTTACAACGATTCTAACACATATACGAATATCCGACATCAACTGTCGGGCTTCGGCCCGCCAGGCTAACCACCTTGCCTGGTCGGAGGATCCTCCCTTTTCAATGGAGGAACACGATACCTCGTTCCTCCATAGTGGTGACCCCTGACAATGAACATCTTCGCAACCTTCGACGGCATCATCGCCTTCACTGCCCTCTCCGCCCCTCCAGTACCCTTCGAGCAGCATCAAGCAAGTCTCATCCTGCCAGCCAGCATCCTCGGCCCCAACGGGTAACCACACGCTTGCAGCGACCGCGCAAGCCTGGTTCTTCCCATCGGCCTCTCATCAGCAACCTTGGCACAGCACACTGCACTTCGGCCGGTCAACTAGCAGAGCCCTTCTCTCCTGGTCGACGCAGCAGCCAGCCACTACTCTTCACTGCACTACCTCGACTCACTGAGGACTTCGCAGCATCACCGCACCTAGTTCCGACTCACTGCGAACTATGCGGCACTCGGTTCCGACTCACTGGAACCATCACTGGCCCTGGCAAGCAACCTCAAGACTCAACAGCATCGACCTCCGGTCTGGGGGGGGAGTGATGTAGCGACTACTACTCGCAACATGGCAAAAAGTAAAGCGCCATCTATCGGAGTGAAAGATACAACAACAAACCCTGAATCGCACTATGAAAGTTTACAACGATTCTAACACATATACGAATATCCGACATCAACTGTCGGGCTTCGGCCCGCCAGGCTAACCACCTTGCCTGGTCGGAGGATCCTCCCTTTTCAATGGAGGAACACCATACCTCGTTCCCCCATAAAACCATTGAATCATCATCAAACGTTTCAGAATCATTAGTTCATGTAGAAACGCGTGCATATCAATATAAAAGTCAAAGTCAAGGTTTTTTATTTCAAGTAGATCTTTTCAGGCACTTTTAAAAAGTCGAGACTCTAGGTGCACGGTTCCAAAAAAGGATAGAATTTCAAACAATATTTTACCCCGTCATTATTTTATAATTTTTGAAAACAATCATTGTTTCTTATATTTTTATTGAAAACCCAAATACATAAATTTTATCGACTAAACTAAAAAAAAAAACAGTTTAATTTAATTTACACTTTCACGGCTTATTTTGCCTTTGGTGAATTGCTAAAAACCCTTCTTAGTAAGAGGCTACGTCATAAGAACAACCTACTATTCAAATTTGAAGTATCTAGCCCCCGCAGTTCAGGTTGTGCGTTACTTTTATATACTTCTCGATGCACAGACGCGTGAGGATCGGTCACCCATCCAAGTACTGACCCTAACACGCGCTACTTTACCTATTGCTAAGCGTGATTGCTAAGCGTGAGGTCCTGGGTTCGAAACCAATGTTGCTTACAGATAGATACTTATTATTAGTTTTCGTGCGTTTGAGATTAATATTAATATATTTTTCAATTAGGTATACTTTTCCAATAATGAGTTCTGATATCAGACAAGTCTGTTCTAGTAGAAAAAAAAATCTCTCTTGGTTCTATACGATTTGTGCTTGATCAAAATGCTCGCAAACAAAATTTTGACGCAGCTGGAGACTTTATGTACACATTAACCATAATGTATTTTTATAAAAACGTGTTAAGTATTACCCCTTTTGTGTAACATGTCTGAAAGTAAGGGATATTAAAATTTATATGTTGTCTAGACTTCAAGGCTTTTAAGACTTATTAACTTACTAGCTTCTGCCCGCAGCTTCGCCCGTATGGTTTACGAACCCGTCCATTTTCCAGGATAAAAAGTAGCCTATTTGCTATTCCCGACTATAATTTATCTCTGTGCCAAATTTCATCCAGGTTCGTTCAGCCGTTCTGGCGTAATTGAGTAACAAACATCCATCTATCCAAACTTTCGCATTTATAATAGTAGTAATTAAGACTGCTACCTACATTCTCTCCTGATAGGAACAGTCTGCATCAAAAAGATGTACCTATACACGTAGCGAAATTCAAACGCTTTTTCTTGGTATTCGTTAGTATCATAAATTTTAAATGAACATGTATTTTTATATATCCGCAGATACTATATATGAAATTGATCAAGATTTCAATCACTATTCTAAAACTCGCTTTTGAATTTCGCTACGTGTACCTATACATCTTTTTGATGCTGGCCGTATATTGAAGCAAGAACATCGTAGGGAATTCCAATCAAGCGACATTGTTTTATTTTAATAAACCTGTAGGTAACATGTATATTTCCCCGTAAATTGGTCACCCTGTATTTTTCGATAGCCTTCGTAAAAGACGACCAATATCATGTTCCGTGTCATGATCATAGGCAAAAATATCTTCTTCTCTAGTAAGAACAACATACTGTAGTCATTTTTTACAATACATAGAAAGTTTCAATCAATCTGCTTGGTTTGGTTCCCGGATCGGGCAAAATGTTTCAAGTTCTGAACTGTGCCCGTTAAATGGCAATGGGTACGTCTCCCATTACGTGTGATTTAATGACAGAATCGGTGATATGTGGGATTTACAATAGTAAACCTCTACCTAATCCTTCAGAGAATGCATGATGCTATATAAGGTTAACAAACGAACATAAATAAGAACCCCTTCACACAAGACACAAGTTTCCTCTATCGTAGATACATTTTACAAACATAGATACATGTCACATGCACACACAACCACCCCCAATATATGTTCCGTGCGGGAATCAAACCCGCGACTTTTGTTCATATTGTTAACACACTACTATAATAGGATATTCACTGTACTACAACAGTATTGTACATCCTAGAACGTAAGTGTAAACGCCTAGATAGTTTGTTGACTTGTTTGTTTGCTCACTGACGCAGTTGTAAGTTTTGCTCAGAATAAATCGATTACATCAGAATTTATTTACCTATATTTTTATTGAGAATATGCCTCTTATATCCAATTTTTTTTAATTGCCCCACACTAGCAAAATTCCTGTATCATGGGTGCTTTATAAACACATATATTCACATACACAGAGACCCAGACACGAAATAACTATCTGTAGTTCATATAAATATTTGATCCATGTGGGAATCGAACCCGCAACACATAGCGCAGCAGTCGATCTCTCAACCACTGCGCGAAACGTACCAACAAATAATATATATCTATAGAAATCTCTGAACTGTTTTGTGGATACCTAGGAACCAGATAATTTATTTAGGAAAAGGTAATGAGAACAACGTGTAACTTAAACATGTACTTAAATGTCGCTAACTGATATTCATATAACTCATATTCATATAACTCATATTCATATAACTCATATTCATATAACTCATATTCATATAACTCATATTCATATAATGACTCATATATTGGTAACATTGATTTTTCAATAAATTCTATTTTACATTAGATTCGCTTTACATATCCGGACATTCTTGATGTTTCATTATATTGTTTTAAGTATTTTTTTATTTCTGTTTCATCCGCTTTGATCTGTTTATCCCGTTTTTAGTTTATATTCGAAACACTTGTTTAACTCATGTTGTATTGCCTCATTGTGTAAGTAGCGTTCTATTATGTTTGTATTTTTTCTTATATAATGCATGTTAATTTATGATTTTAATTGTAAATTAACTTTTTGTTTTTGAAAAGAGTATCCATAGAGTTTCTTGCCGGTCTCTTCTCCATAGGACCTACCCCCTTTGGAACCGTGCGCCTAGAGTCTCGACTTTTTAAAAGTGCCTGAAAAGGCCTACTTGAAATAAAAAACTTTGACTTTGACTTTGACTTCTCGCTCAGTAACGCTAACTAAAACCTAACCACTAATTTTGTAAAAAAAAAAGCAAGATATTATACGAAGTATAAATACACCTAATTTTTTCATCATTCCTGAGTCATCACCGCGCACCAAATTGCTGCTGCACCAAAGTTTTATGATATTCTGTCAGGTAAAGAGTAACTGACATATTTTTTGTAAACGATACATTCAACACATCCCTAATCAAAACAAAAAAAAAAAAACACCTTTTTTCATCACACAAAAACTCCAAAACTCATATGCCTTAATAAGTCAATTTCCCCGAAATTTGAAAGTAAAAGATTACAAAGGACTCTGAATTAAATTGTATTTACATAATTTAAGCAACGGCATCGCAGGTGTTGCGACGGAGTCTGAAAGGGTAAAAAAGTTGGTATACGCGTGGTTGCTCCTTTTAATTCGAGCTCCTGTCGTGAAGTTATTTCGGTAGAATTTTGTACTCTGTAATTTTTTGGTCGACGCTGTAAACAAGGGTTGTGAGTTCATGAAGTGGAGTTGTTTTTAGAAGTTCTGTATAGCTTTCAGAGAGGCTACAAACCTTAAACTGCCAGTGGTCTTAAAAAGGCTACATTAAACAATTCTACTAGGAATCTCCATGGTAACTATCAAACATCATCAACCCCGTAGGATTGGCAAATGCCGCTGCTGCTGATGAGAATATCCACGCTTTGCTGGACCTGGGAATCGAACCAAGGACCTCAGGCTCAGCAGTCATATCTGATAATGTGTTTCGAGATTTACTTTTAGGTGCATTGCCTTGGAGTCTCTCCTCGAAAGTATCATCACTGCCCAGCAACTTTAAAGAAAGCGCCAATAGGGCCCGTGGTTTTTTTTTTATATGATTGGTGGCAAGCGCGCAGACGGATCGCCTGATGGTAAGCGATTAACGTCGCCCATGGACACCCGCAACACCGGAGGAGTCACAAGTGCGTTGCCGGCCTTTTAAAAAGGAGTACGCTCTTTTCTTGAAGGTTTGAAGGTCCTTCACAACATCTTAAAGTTTAAAAAGGTACCCGATAAATGTCAATTGAAACCGTGGATAAACGTGTAAATAAACCTGCCTAACTTGGAATGGTATAAAGAATAAAATCGATATAGAGCAGGAATCGAACATGCGACCAACACGTTCAGTTTATCCACCGCTCTAGCATCTGAACCACCGCGATCTCTGCTCACAATCCCGAATCCTCCTCCCACATATTTATAATTCGTCTGGCGGTGACGTTACCTTGAATGGTATGTTATGTTTAAATAATTACTGTAACTTCAGTATAATTAAATTGATCACTATATATTAATACATATCTAATTCTACTTACGTCAACAACACATCTTAGCGTCATATTACGCTCAATTGACGTCGCATGGTTTCGACAGAAGTTGACACAGTTAAGCTCAAGTTACGCAGTAATAGGCTGTATTACGTTGATTGGAAATGTTGTTGTCTCGTCTTAAATATTGTATAGTTACTTTTGCCCGCGACTTTACCCGCTTGCAATGTTTGGCTACAGGCTGGCGTCGTCATAAACAGTGTTTTTCTTTTAAAAAAAAAAATCCCCACTCTAGTATATGTCCTGTTTTGTGGGTACAGTTTCCAAACATGCATGTCCAGTCCCGAAACTATCTTTAAATCATACAAATATTTTTTCCGTGCGGAAATCCGGGAATCGATCCCCTGACACGAAGCGTGGAAAGCTAATCGCTTAGCCACTGCGCCAACTGTGGGAAATGTGGGTTTACAGTACAAGTACACCACTGCCTACCCCTTCAAGAATAAAAATAGCGTGACACTTTGGTTTATTATATATTAAAATCGGCTAAGCAGCAGAACCAATTTAACACGTTAACAAATTTTTCTCTTTAAAAGAGGAACGATGATAGGCCATCTTATATGACATGACAGTTTTATTTAAAACATAATTAAAGGAACGATACAAGTAAAGGAGAGGAAGACCAAGGATAAGCTATATAAGCCAAATAAAGGAAAAGGTTGCCGTCATGTCGTAGAAAGAGGTAAAGGAGGCTGCACTGGAGACAGAAAAGTTGAAAGAACTTCATCAGCTATACCGACAAGAGGCTCTTAAATTAGAAAAAAGAACATAAAATTTTCCCACACAAATCAGTAAGTTAATACAAGTCCGTCGAGCAAAAAATCATGAAACAACAAACCCGTACAGCAACCACAGCTAAAAATATAAAAATGGTAGCGCAAAGAAAACTGAATTGGAAGTCGGGAAACATTTTAATTTAACAAATGGCAAGTTCCAGCGAGTTGAGCGGCACAGCGTATAAACATGGCGGGACGTTGTTTAGACAAAAGATAAAAGATAAGAGAAGGAACTTGTAAGCCGGTTGTTTCTCCGCGATAACGTTTTACGCGGCTCTCTTGTCGACCCAATATAAGTTTCCTGTCCTATCTTTGTTGAACGGGGTCACACTGAGAGTGGAAAGCGGGTGTACAACAGGAATCATTATTTAACTCCTCCTAATACTCTAGTAACTTGTAATCAAGCTTATGACAAGCTATGTATACTTTTTCACCTTGTACTTATTTTCTTTGATGTACAGTAAAGAATACTTTATCTGTATGTACTTTCTTTCCGAAGATATAGCAGGGAACAAAATAAAAGGCATTTTTTTCCTTTTCATGCATATGAAGGTTGTGTTATGTGTATTCATCCAATGATGAAAGTACGTTGTTAAATGTTAATACAATATAATATTAATGTATCGTTAAATAAAATTTGTGACAGTAATAGTGCATTAAGTAGTAATAAATTAGTCGTAGGCTTCATCATCATCATCCACAGTCCGTCTTAGCCCACTACTGGGCATAGGCCTCTCTTTAAAAATGCCAATTTCTACGCTCCGGCGACAGTCTCATCCATGTTCGACCCCCGATGGCAACAATATCGTCCGCCCATCTCGCCGCGGGACAACCGACATTCCTTGTCCCAGTCCTTGGCCGCCATTCGGTCACAGCTTTGCTCCATCTGTTCCATCCTGCCCAACTACACTTGAGTTCCATTACTCGCTTTCCAACATCAAAAACCGTCGTGCGTCTTCGGATTTCGACGTTTGAAACCGTAGGCTTAGTGCCTTTTTTATAATATATAGGTAAAACGTTGCCTCACACTAGTTATAAGTCATGTATCGTGCGTTCGTTTACAAATATGTACATATGTTCACATACACAAAGACCAAACACAACCAATACAACTAAGTGTCTGTAGATCATACAAATATTTTTCCTTACGGGAATCTAACCTGCGGCACATAGCACAGCAGTCGATCTCTCAATTACTGAGCCAACCGTTTCCTCTGCTCGACTTGAATGAATTAACTTGACATGAATGTGTTACAAAGAGTATATAGCACAGAAAACCAACCCGTACTGAGTACGGACACTGGGCTCCTTACAGCTTGGCCCCTCTTAATAAGCTGTTGACATTTAAGCAGTGGCTAAGCGATTAGCTTTCTACGCTACGTGTCGCGGTTTCGATCCCCGCACGGAACAAATATTTGTATGATCTACAGATAATTGTTTCGGATCTGGGTGTTTGTGTATGTGAATATATGTGTTTGTAAACGCACCCACGATACAGGAAATATTCCGAGTGTGGGACGTTTAAAAAAAAACAAAAAACAAATAATTCACCAAACTCATCCACGTCATAAATACACCACAACCCTAATTCTTTGTCCCAATTCATTATTCTAAAATCACTCGTAAAGCTATGTAACATCCAAGTGTAGCAACTACTACTCGCAACATGGCAAAAAGTAAAGCGCCATCTATCGGAGTGAACCGACAACAGAATAACCTGAATCGCACTATGAGAATTTACATCGATTCTAACATATGTTTATACGAATTTCCGATATCAACCGTTGGTCTTCGGCCCGCCAGTTTGACCGCCTTGCCTGGTCGGAGGATCTTCCCTTGTCAATGGAGGAAAACCATACCTCGTTCCTCCATATAAGTAAGGATTAACAAAGTTACGTAAATTACGATCGTATGGAAGCCGATTAGATGATTTTATGTGTGAAGTTTTGATGTTCGCTTTGTGATTGGGTAATTTCATTTTTATGGCGATGTGCTAAGGTTTATCTTAAGTTATTTGGAATCAGACGTTGCCACGGCAATTTTGGAAAAAGAGAGGATCTCGCTATTAAAAACATAGCTAAAAACCGCATAACATAACAAAACTTTGTTCCTCAAAGGGTTAGGCAGAGGAGTAATATTTGTACACCCACATTTCGCTGATGCGGTTATTAAGTCCCATATAATAAGGGGCGAGCTTATTGCCATCTACCGGGCACGGCTCTAGACTCCATGCTGGTACTGGAAATTTCCATACAGAAAAACCCAATAACACTGCCAGACTCGAGAATCGAACCCAGGATCGTACGCTCAGCAGTTGCACTTGCGACCACTAGACCAAAGAGCCAATCTAAAAACAGGATTCTTCCATTTTTATTTATGTATTATAATATTTATTACATACACTATACATACATTACGGAATTCTTTAAAAAATACTCGAAAAATTAAATTACTGATAAAGTTATCAGCTTTTGGTTTACATTGCACTAAAATAATTTTAATCACAAATAATTTAATTTCTTTATTACAAACATCTTTGAAAAAAGTACAGAAAATATTTTGAACTTTCAAATTAGTCCATCCCCTTGACATTTACGGTCAATTAGACGCGACCTATTCCGATGACGACAAAATTCACACGTTGATAACAAGCAAGCGCATTGATTTGCACCCACGATACAGGAATTATTCCTAGAGAGAGGCAAACTTTATTAAGAAAAAATAAGTATGTGCGACTGATAAAAACAAAGAGGTAAAGAAACATGATACAACAAAGCAAAATGAACCAACCATACTGCATCCATCAGCCTCTCAAACAACAAAACACAAACTAAACTGCACCGAATAGCATCCAGTCATCCGAGATTCCCCAAATCCCGAACACTTAACACAAAAGCAACATGGCAAGCTAGCTAGTTTAATTTATACGTAACAGTAACTCTGCTCCATGTATGGCCGCCATGATCCGGCGAAGATTATGCAAGTTTGCAAATAGTTGACGGGCTATGCACTTACCCTTAACTTTGAGTAATTGAAAACTGTCCAAGTTCGCCGGCCTCGTGCCCCGAACACTTGAGTGCATTCACTAGTAACACAAATATTGGAGTTAACTCGTTTATATTGTAGATGGCGCTGTTTTGTATGGTTAAAGTGCATCGATTTAGTGTAGCGTCTGTTTACAAAAGTCCTGCAGAGGCCCTAGTGTAAGTTTCTTTTGACAAATTCAATTTACTACATCAAACGCGTTCGGCGCTCCGATTGGTCCGTTTCGTGCTCTCCACCAATCGGAGCGCCGAACGCGTTCGATGTAGTAAATCAAATTTGTCAAAAGAAACTTACACTAGGGCCTCAGACCGTTACGCGTTTGAACGCATAACAGTTGAACATATACAAGACATTGGATTGGATTCGATTTTTTAAGTGTATTCACAATACCTTATGGATCAAAATGGTCACATTTAAATAGAAAGGTACCTAATATATAAAATTGGCAGTCGGAGGTAAAAAAAAAAAACAACTTATAAACAAAGTTTTAATATCAAAATATAAATCTTGTTTACAATGAGGTATGCATAAAATAAAACATTGAGCTATAGAAATTATCTAAACAAATAAGTCTTAAAGAAAATATAATATATACATATTTTGTGGTCACTTATGTAATCGCACAAGATGATAAAAAAGACCATGAAATTATTTATATAACAGGAGAGAGTGATAATAACGTTAACATAGCATCTCATAGAATTTCATACATAAAATCGCAACAACACTGCCTAACCTGGTAAACAAACCCAGTACCTCATGCTCAGCAGCCGCACATTACCACTAAACCAATGAGACAGTGACAGCGTAATAATGATTTTATTAAATTCTCTAGAAGTTTTTATTTAAAACTAGCATGATAAATAAAAAATTATCATGTTACTTCATAATAATACACATATTTCATGAATCTTTTCAATATTTTTATACACGTAATAAATAATACGGAATTTTGTATACGCTCAGTTCCCAATTATAGGAAAACCACTGTCCCTGAAAAGTATACCTACGCATATGTAATTCTGAAAAAAAAAAAAACAATCACACCTTTATGCAACTTCATATTTTATTACAAATACCGTGTTAACCCTTTCCCCACCCCGTGAATCATATGTGAACTCTGTACATATGTATACAAATCATATGTATACAAATCTTATTTGATACATCATTGTAGAAGAAATAATACTCATTCGTATCATAATACAATACTAAAACTTACAAATAGAGGAAACGGTTTATTTATAAGTATAATGGTAACTTTGTCATTCAACTTAATTTTGATACATCTTTAAGTGACGTATCTACTTGTATCAACTAAGAGTCTGCACACACGACAATCAAGACTGTACTTAAAGTACCGCTCGAAGAAAACAATATCGTCGTTGAAGTTCTAACACCACGTATGTCAAAAATAGCAACATTTCATATGTATAATTTTACATAAAAACCAGTATAATATCATTTTATATTCATTTTACGGGTTTCTGTTGGATGATGCTTGTTTCTGATTGGCTGAAACAGCGCATCTTCCGATTCTCTAGCAAATGGCCGCCAAAAAATTACTTGCGTGGTGTTAGAACTTCAACGACATCTAATAATACGTAAATAGAAATGCTATCGAATACATTATATTACAAAGACACGTACCCAATGCAATAGACATTAAACTTATTTCCATGCAAATACGTCACATTTTACACGTTCCCTCTCGATATTTTGTTGTACTGCAAAACTCATAATTTACTCATACAAAATCCTTTGCCAGTTCTATTGACTTATTCTCTGGATATCTGTGATGCGCACACTTAAAACAAGACGTTTGACAGATTAAATTGTCTTACATCAATGCGAAGTTGTCTTGAGACTCCGACATTTGATAGATAAGACATCTTTTCTTTATGTTTTTACTGTAGGTATCTCTTCAGACTTGTTTGTGTAAGACAAGTCTAGACTAACTATAATTTTGACTATAGTAAGTGCACGCTCCAGCTGTGGACGGAAGAATGTTGCTAATATTTAAGTCTCAAAAACATGTCCCTCATTCGGCAGTCGGGTAAAAACATGTTCACAGGAATAATTTCTACAAAAACAGTACAGTTTCTTACTGAGTGTCCAATATGTCTTTGATCCCAGCGCCTCACCGACCCGCTGACTGAGATCGATGAAGACACCTCATTGACTCCATTACTCAGTCAAGATACTCATTTACCAGTTTATGGTAATTGGAATGTCATGGTAAACATTAAAATACTGATAGAGGAATAAAATAAAATACTACTTAATGTTAAAGGCGCTTAAAATGTAGCAAATTCAAGCACCATTAAATAGGTAGGTTTACTTTTAAAGCACCTTATCAAATCATAAAAGTTATTATTATTTTACCATTTCTCTTATCACGTAAATATGTACAGTGAAAGCTATAAACAAAGCAGTTTATTTAAAGTACTCGATACATATTTTATTGAAGAAAAATTATGTCATGTCTTCGATTTGGCGCTAAAACGCTACCATATTTCGGAACACCGAAATATCAACATATTTACTGCAGTGACTATATTTTGAGTGACTTTCATAGAATTCTGATTCTTATTCTAGTTTATATAACGTTCAAAGTTGACTACAATATTTTTCGTGGGTATAAAAATGTACAGTCGGCCATCTTGTAATTTTGACAGTAAAAAACGTACGCCGATTCCGGTTACCTTCGTGAAAAATTATGATGTAATAAATTTTATATTTTGTATAATGATTGTTTATTAGATATGACGGAATTGATATACGTATAAAAAAGTAATAATATAGAAAAGGATATTATTTTTAATCTCATAACAAGAACTCATATCTATATTATATGTTTATACTTAACCTAATCGTATAAAAAGTATTTACAAAATTATCTATAAAAAAAAATTGAGCCATTACTCATGTTCCGAGTTTTACTCGATTCAACTGTCAAGCCAAAAATGTATGATAACATCGTGCGCGCGCCTTTGAGTGAGCTTATCGTAAACGAGTGCTAATTGTTTACATACATTTCGAAAACACCACAATATATTATTATAATTACATCTACAATAATGCCCCTAATAGATAAACCTGACTTGCTTGTCAAAGCTAAACGATTCATTGATATTCCTACCTGACTATCTTACAAATACATCATTGTCTTGTCTTATTTTGAAAAAACGTTGCCCCACAATAAGAGTAATTTTTGTATCGTAGGTGCCTTTACAAACACAAATATTCTCATGTACATACATCCAAATCCAAACAAATATCTGTAGATCATACAAATGCTCGTTCCGTGCAGGAATTGAACCCGCAACAGTCCGCGCAGCAGTCGATCGCTCCAACCGACCAATCGCATCTTCAATCACTTTCAAACATAAACTATACACTTTTTAATCTATCCCCAATAATAAATTAAGCCGTAATATTTTTAATTAAATTTATATGATAATATAATTATTACCAAATTAAATCGATACTGTAACTAACACTAAATTGAAAAGTGTGCGCTTAATCGATTAAAATTCGTACATTATAATTCGGGGTATCTCGTAAATATTTTCACTTAAATAAGAAAATCAACTGTGTAAATATCACACAGTGATTTTCATTTAATTTTTAACACTTATAAGAATGTAACACTAAGCTACGAATCTAATTTAGATTGACTAGTGTTTCTTGATGATTCTACTGATTCACCACATCTTGCGTTGTCACTTAACACTGGCCGAGCTGGAAACAAAATAAATATAATTAGATAATTAGTATACAACACGTATGGTTACCAAACATACTAAAATTATTGTTCCTTTTTTATAGAGAGTATTATAAATATTGACTAAGGTCCAATTTCACCGCCGATATAACCGACAACAAGGCACAAATCAGCCGTAATATAACGGTGATTTTTATATAAGTAATCGCCAGTTTTCATTTTAAGGATCGGTTAGTGTCGGTGAATTTGGCCCTAAGATGTAACAAAGTTCTCATTATTATCTGCCTAGCCTTTACCGAACTACATTGAAGTTGGCTCCCAGTCTAACCAGATGTGGCTTAATATGTGTATTTTATACAAATCGACTGCCATCTGAGTATTTGGGCTTTTTAGTTTGTCAGACCTTTTGAGCTGCTAACATCCGTAACGACTAACATAGACTAACATAGGTATTTGTATGACATCCGGGACGCACGGAGGAGTTCCAATGTATGAAAAGCGATCACGCATCCAAAGACTGACCTCAGTAAGCGCTGCTTAGCCTCGCAGATCTATGAGGTAGCTATGTCAAATTAAAATAAATATGTCTTGTATGTTATATGATAGTTAATATAAAAGCCATCCAATCTAACTCAAGTTAGCGTTTATACAAATACCTATAAAAATACCTAATAATATTAAATGAAATATGGATGTAAGGCAGACTACAATAAGCGAACAGGATCGTCAGAATTAATAGAGTTTATTGTGAGCACAATGGCGATCCATCTCTATGAGATTACTAGGTCTGTGGATAAAGATCTTGTACAATAGACAGCAAACTTTATTAAATGCCCAGATTCTACGAATGACATTCCTGCATTATTAAACCATTTTAAAATTATTCTAGAATAATATTTTATTAAGATCAAAAATTACTGAATGAGAAAATTGGTTTAGAACAATTTTATGTCTGAATAACTTTGTGTTCGTATTATGATTGCAGTTTTAACTTTGTTCAAATTGTTCAGAAAAGTTGAAATAGCGATCATTGGTCTGACTACATCAGTCGTTATAACTAAGAGAAATGTGAAAAGATTTGTGCTCGAAGATTCAATTCGTTTCAACGAAGACATTATCAAGCATTCTTGAATGGAAAATTTTCTAATAATGTTAAATTTTAATCTATATATTACAAGTCATAAGTAGTTTACTTGGAGTGATAAAATTGAAATAGATTTTTGATAGTTATATTGCAGAGTAATTTTTTTATGTTTTATATTTTCTTACTGTTGTATGTGTTCCATTTTTTAAGTGATGCTGCTCACGCTATGAATAATCCCTGTATCGTGGATGAGTTTACTAATTAAAACAATGGACGAACACCCAAACCCGAAACAACTATCTGTAGATCATATAAATATTTGTTTCGTGCGCAATCGTGTCGGCAACAATGGAATGTTTTTTTATACTTCTATATGTAATATATATTTTTTTAAACGTTGCCCCACTCTAGTATTTCTCCTGTGTCGTGGGTACAGTTTTACAAACATACATGCACACACATCATCATCATCATCATCAGCCAAGGCCTCCCCCAAGGGGGGGTTTGCCATAATCCCCACGCTTGGCAGGCGGCTTGGGGATCGCAGTGGCTCACCGATTAGTGAGAGGACGCTGCTGCCCGTCCTCCGGTGTCTGGCCGCAGTTTTAAGTCGTACCCGGGTCATGCCCACACAACCAGACCCGAAACAACTATCTTATTTCTTCAGTGCGAATGTCGCGTGGAATCGAACCGGCGACATTTACTTTTTCTTTATGTGTTCAAACTATAATATTACAACTTACCAAACATCCGAAGGAGGATCTTCTCGATGCCATGTAGAGGCGACTCGAAGGTTAAGCATAGAAACATGGCAAGGAAGAATGTCAGCACTATGTGAGATATCGCGTTCGCCATCTGAAAATTAGACGAGTTCAGTTTACCATAATTCAGTCATTTGGTTTATGTAATGCTTTAGGTATTGTAGCAGTGAGTGTTTCTAAAAGTACTACGGTTTGTTGGATTGCGTAACTACTGGAGTTTTAAGCCAGTGCTTTAGTATAGGAAACGACGACTAAATTGAATCAGTCTTCATAATTATAATGCTTGCAATCGCCTTATCCACTTTATTATAAAAGTGAAAGTAATTATTTTTGTCTGTTTGTTACCTCATCACGAGTAAACTAGTGTTCCGATCGTAATGAAATTTTACAAATAAATAGCTTGGGACCTGAAAAAAGACAGGCTTATTGTTACTACTACACGGCAGTTGCAGTCGTGGAGAACATATAGGCTAAAATAAATCTTCGAAAGTTAGAATCTTTTACATACTGTACATTATAATCTTCATTGGTTAATTGAATCCAATTGGCAAGTTTTCTTTGTAATCCTAGTTAATATCCTAGCTAATATTATAAATGCGACCGTAAGTTTGTTTTTTTACATTTCCACGCCTAAACCACTAAACCGATCGTCATGAAATTTTGCATATACGTTGTCAGGGGTACAGAAAAGGACATAGGGTACCTTTCATCCAGAAAAAACGTACTGTTCCCGAGGGAAAGAACAATAAATTTCAACGGTCACAATTGGTTTAGGACGTTGAATGGCGCTACGTGTGACCCGAAAAAATGCACGGGTTCGTAATCAATGCGGGCAAAGCCGCGGGCGGAAGCTCCCACAAAGTTACACCTATTTAATGAGTACAATCCATATTTTCTGGTACCTACCACCTACATGCGACTGACTCATTAGTCTTGTGGTCGCAAGCGCAACTGCTGAGCGTGAGGTCTTGGGTTCGATTCCCGGGTCGAGCAAAGTGTTATTGGGTTTTTCTGTATACAGTAAATTCTTAGTAACAGCACGGAGTCTAGAACTGTGTCTGGTAGATGGCAATAGGCTCGCCCCCTATAACATGGGACTTAGTAGCGGCATCGGCGAAATGTGGATGCACAATAGTACACTTCCGCCTAACCCTTCGGGGAGTGCAGGCGTGATGCTATGTTATGTACTGGATCCCAGAAAATTACACCTACTCTACGAGTAGGTACAGTCCATATTTTCTTGTACAACCTACATTTATATTCACTGCGATTTATTTCCAAGTAACATTTTCTTCAAGCTCTAATATAAAATCCAACGCTATTCGACAGTTCTGTAACTCAATATCGCATGTACTTCAGCCGCATATAACGATATTATTTGCCTACACTTTAATATTAATCTTATAGTCTTTACACACACTTTGGAACGTGGCAACTAGAGTCTGACTTATAGTACTAGTCTGATTCATAAGTGCCTTTAACTGGTCTACATGTTTTTTTTTTTTACAGTTTTTGTGATCTTATGTGGTATTGTATATGTAACACCACAAAAGAGCACAAAAACTGTTACAAACACAAATCTATCACTATCTGTTATCATACAAATATTTGTTCGTGCGGGAATCGAACCCGCGACCCGTAGTGCAGCAGTCGATCTCACTACCACTGCGCCAACCGTGTCACCAGATCGAGTATTGACTATACACAAATACGTGAACTAATAAATATTTTACTTACAACTGTGAAGAAAGTGATGTGCAGTGGATGTCTTAGTTCACCAACGTAGTACAATTCGACAATTCCGTTCACTAAATAAGCACAGAATGTCAGTCTTGAGAACGGAGCCAGGAACTTCCACGTCAATAATTTTCCAAGGATACCTGGAAATGTAGACAAGATTAGGATATTTAAGATACATTATTATTATCAGCTGCATACTGCTCATGTTCCTCTTTCTCTCTCTTATTCACAAACGCGTTTATGCTGAAGAACAGACTACTTACATAAAAATAAAAATAAAAATTACTTTTATCTCTTAACGCTGGAGTTTGTTGATGGCTTAGTGGATGACACTAGTCTTCAGATTTTTCGTTTGTTAGACCAGTGTTAATGAATAAGTTGAGATTTATGTCTCTTTTTTTTTTTCTCTTTTTTTAAGAAAAACATTGCCCCTCACTAGGATTTCTCCTGTATCGTGGGTACAGTTTACAAACATACATGTCACATGCACACACAACCAGACCCGAAACAACTATCTGTAGATCATACAAATATTTGTTCCGTGCGGGGATCGAACCCGCGACACGTTGCGCAGAAAGCTAATCGCTTAGCCATTGCGCCATCCGTGTCGTCAATTTATGTGTGCGCCTTAATTCGAACCCACGACCTACTACTATAAATCTTGAGTCCCTACAAGTAACAAACCACCGATGTAATTAAATTGAACTAATCTTAATAAAATAAACTGATTTCAGCTAGAAAGGAAATAAAAACAAAAATATCTTCGTTCGTAAATGGTTCGATTCCCGCACGGAACAAATATTTGTATGATCTACAGATAGTTGTTTCGGTTCTGGGCCTTTGTGTATGTGAATATGTGTTTGTAAACGCACCCACGATACAGGAATTACTCCTAGAGTGGGGCAAGGATTAAAAAAAAAACTAAATTACACTATAAACTTCAAGTTACACAAGCAAACTAAAAATCGAAGCAAATAAATTAGCAGAAGCGTCCCATAATGTCTACATTGTTGTTAATAGTACCAATAAATTCTCATTAACACTCCTAAGAGCTATACTTAGCAGTATTTGTCTCGTAAAAGAGAAAAACGTGAGAAATACATAAGTTTGTATAAAGTAACGTGAGTTTTGTTTGAACGGGTGCATGCACACAACTAGTGCAATAATTAATAGTACAAATTTCTAATATCACGTGTAGTTCCGTGTACGAGGCACTAAGTCTCACCTGGCCAAATCAAACCTTTTTTTTATTATCTTAAAAATACATTTCCTCCACACGGAATTATTATTTTGTCATGGGTGCGTTTACAAACACAAATTATATATCACATAAATAGAAACTTAAACTGTACAAATATATGTTCCGTGTGGCAGTGGAACCCGCGAATCGTGTAATCAAAACATTCAAAGTTCTTTAAATAATTTGATACTGCCAACAAACAATTGACTCAAAGAGTAGTCAATTAGTTTGAACCAGAACGAATTATGAAGCAGCGTGTATTCGTTTGCGTCACAATTTGGACAAAAAAATAGAAAGAAAGAAGAAAGAAAATCTGTTTATTTCCGCCATGATGTGACGCATACAATAAATACACACAAAAAAATAAGAAGAACAAATGAGGAAAATATGCGCCACATCCGCGCAAAAACGGCCGTCACTCAGCATATTGCTGTGACAGGGTGCCCCAGCGCTGATTTTAGTTATTGTCTTACCTCCATTGCCAGTAGCACAAGCAATAATCAGCCATCCATTAGCAATAGCCCAGGCAAGTTTGTGCAAGGAAATATAAGCAGCTGCCTCAATCACGCTGTACTGGTACCACTCCTGGTAGAAAACAGTCACAGCGAAAGTAGTGACGATACCAAGGACGATACTCGTAATCCATGCAAAGGTTTTGAGGAGGTAGGAGAATTGGTAGCTGAAATAAATGAAATTATTAAATCAGTATTAGTAGACAAGCCTTTGGTACAGCCTTATGCCGTAGAAAAGAAAATAACTACGGAATATAAACTCCTTTAATATATATTTAGGAAGTAATCAAGGTAATCATTTTGTTCTCGAATCTATATAAATTTGTTCTTGATGATCTATAAAAAGTAAATAATGCTTATAGATCACGTGGTTTTCAAGAATATGACAATAATTTCTACTTAGCGACTAATTCAAGATGTTATTTTTGGTAACCTTAGAGTTAACAATGAAATAGAAAAAGCATCAAGGCTCAAACAGAGACGATACTCACTTTTCTGTTTGTATCCGATGCAGCACGTATCCTGTGAGAATTCCCATGAAGTAAATCATCATCTTCATGTGGGTCTTGATATAAGCTTCATTAAAATAAAAGTTCGAAATAATATCGGTGAATTCTCTGTAACAATATAGGTTTCATTAAGAATGAGATCTCCATTAGTCCATTTCTCTAAAAATATGTGAAAATGAGTGGAAACTAAAATTATCAACAGAAAATATAAATCTCCGCAATTTCACACAAATCTTCAAAAACACATAATAGAACAAAATATGACAAAAGTTCCAACACTTACTTGGCATAAAACAAAAGAGTAGGGTCTAAGCGATCCTTATAGGTGATCACTACAGGAACGACCAACGAGATGACGATGGCAACAGACAAAAGTATGGGTCCAAACTTGCGCCACCTCCACAGACTGTAGATGAAGATAGGTGCTATGAAGAACAACTGGGTGTCCACAGAGAGATACCACGATTGGAACATGCACTGAAAAAAGAAGATTTGTCATTGAAACTTACAACTAAATTGTAAATAATATTTAATCAAAATATATTTTAATAAAATTGACCATAATTGTATAAACATAAGATTTCGTTAAATTGCATACTATTAGACAAAAACATACCAAATTATGGTTATGAAACATGAATTTGATTATAACTGTTGTATTAATCATTTGATTTAATTCAACCAAGTTGCAACAATTTAAGACTTACCATTTTATCAGTATTGACATAGTTGTTGATGTACAAAATATTGGTCCACCAGGAGGCCATGCATCGTTCTTGTTCCAATTGCAACCTATCCTGCCATAGAGGACCTTCGCCGATCTTCGGCAGCCAGGTCATGTAGAACAAAATGACGACCAAGTATGCTGGAGTGACTCTGAAAGAGATGATCATAATTACTTAAAGTAGAAATTATGTAATTGGAGTGCAAGAAAGAGACTCCAGGAATGACGAAGCCTAAAAATAAGAATAATTTTTTCAACCTCATAGGGATTCCCATGTCTCTTATGCACTTGATAGATTAGTAAAGATAACTTAAAGTGGATTTATGCAAACCGTAGAGGACTCGTCTAATATTTTTTTATGGTCAATATTGTACATCCTTTTGATTTTCTCATATTATTAAATCAAATTGGTATTCATGAATTTTGGAATAATCCAATATTTTTTTAACAACACAATAATAACAAAAAATAAAATGAAAATGAAAACCAACATTCAATCCCTCTCAACGTCCCGATAATCAGAAAATCCGACAATACTATGCTAGAACCTAGAAATTGTTACTTGACAAGCCACGGTACGAAAGGTAAAACCAAAATCCAATTTTCCGATAAACATGGATCAATCAGTATGAGGTAGCTTTGATGTTTCTACATTTACCGATAATTATTTAAGTAAGCATGAGTTCAAAAAAGCCTTATCTATAATAATAATGTCCTCCTGACCGTTTTCGGTCACGGCGGCCAATCTCACCGGAGATTAGCCAACTACGCATTAGATGTTATAGAGCACAAGTGTGTGGGCAAACATGGAAGCTCTCTCTATTCCTTCACTCTCATAACCCGATGGGTCGGCAATCCGATATGACCGGAGAGAGATCAGACGCATTACCAACGGATTTACGTGCTTTCCGAGGCACGGTGTGAATTCTATAAACACAAAGACTCCAGACCCGAAACGACTTATCTGTAGATCATACGAATATTTGTTCCGTGCGAGAATCGAACCCGCGACACGTAGCTCAATAGTCGATCTCTCAACCAATGGGCCAACGGTGAGCGAAAGAGGTACAATAATTATAGAATTAATCAATTCACTGCCTCATTAGATTACTGTTTGCAAAGTTATTGCTAAGCTTAGATCGCGACAGGCGTAGATCGCGCGATAACTTCTGTCAATCGTCATTTTTGTGACATATAATGTATTGGCTGACAGTGAGATTGCCGTTGCGTGGCCGTCGCTTTTTTGCGTAATTAGGCTGCCGGTTTTATTTCCTATTTGAACTGAGTGGAATATTGCTTTTATCCTCTGAGATATAGTTACTGCATGGTTGGAAATAGGCATGTCTCAAATTGCGAGTGTTCGAATCCCCGATAGGACAGAATGAAAAGACAATTTATTGGTATTGCATTTATAGTTTTTAAGGAAGTATAGTTTTGTAAGGAATATTTATTTTAGGTTTGGTAGTAAAGTTTATGTACCTTTCACGGGTAAAGAGATCAATCTCGACACTTAATATAAGGTTGGGGACCCGTCACTCGCTTAGACTTGGGTCAGTCCAATATCTTTTTAGACATCATTTGGAAATACACTTCTGCTTCACTCGAATTACGAAAAAATCAGATACTGACAAAATAGTTGACATTAAGTAATTTGTAAAAAGAAAACTGAGATTTAAAAAAAAGAACGTCATGAAATTAATAAGTACACTTTCTTTTTATGCATGCAGTGATAGCCTAGTGGTTGAACGCTTGCCTTCCATGCAAGAGGATTCGAGTTGAAACCCAGCCCGTATCTCTGACTTTTCGGAATCATGTGCGGATCAGAATTTGATTATCATTTGAGTTAACGGTGAAGGATAACACCGTGAGGAAACCTGCACACCTGAAAGGGCTTCATAACGTTTTTGATGGTGTGTGTAGTCCGCCAACCCGCAGCAGGCCAGCGTGGTGGACTAAGGCCTTACCCTTCTCAATCTGAGAAGAGACCCTTGCCCAGCAGTGGGACAGTAATGGGCTGAATTTATTTGTTCTTTTTATGAAGCCAAAACGACAAAAAAAGAAGTAACAGTAATATTGAAGCCTGAGTAAAGCAAGCTAAACGAGAAATGATCTGACTCACATCGTACTGTACAGAAATGCGTTCAGTTTATAAGGCTTATTTTATACTACAAAGGGTACGCCGCTCATTGTGTGTGGCAGTTTATTGGGTAAGAGCTTGTTATTTGCAAAAAGAGGCAATAGTTATATTTTGATGGTAGCTAGAGCAAGCCATGGCTTTGTGTAACAGATTTTGTTATGTCATTTTTACACTAAGCTTTTCTTTTCTTTTAAAATTTGGTGCAACACGCAAGTACATATTATTATCTTTTAGTTATTTTTAGTAAGATAGCCTCTTCATTATATATATTTTCATTTTATTATTAATTTATGGCATAGGGTACAGTTTTGGTGATAATAAATAATTTCTTACCTAATATACCGGAATACCAAGATCGGTATAACATTGAGGTTGCCCCTTCTCTTGTCTAGTTCTACGAGTAGCAGTCTTGAGAAGAGAAACGCGCTGAGCATCAAGAAAGTATCCACTAACAACGTATTGTTCAGCATAAACGCATTGGCTGGCTGGCGGACTAACTGAAAGAATAAAAAATATATGACATCAGAAAATCAGTTGTTTAAATCGGTAAACAAAATAGTAGAGGCGCTCGGGCTTCTAGCGACAGGTTTCAGGCATTCGTTTAAAAGTAAAGAAATACTGCCTCATTTTCCTATTATTCGCAAGAGCAACTGTTGAGCATGAGATCCTGTGTTCGATTCCCGAGTCGGACAAAAGTGTTATTGTTTTTTTTCGTATATAAATTCTCAGTAGCTACACGGAACTTGAAACTATACCCGGTTGAAAAGGTTCGTTCCTTATTACATGGTACTTAATAACAGCATCGGCGAAATATAGGTGTAAGATAGTATAACTCTGCCTAACCCTTCGTGGGTAAAGGCTCAGTCTAGAAGTAGACGTATCACTCGCACATAATATAGTAGCTACATGTTGTTCTTGCATTTCGTGCAGTATGAGACATTCGACTTCTCGGGTGATGCGAACGTTTATAGGAGACGGTAATCACTTGGCATCAGGTGACACGCATCGTTTGTCTCCATTATTTTAAAATCGTCTGTAACCCTTAGCAAATAAATTGAATTACTTCAAACAAAAGAACCTTAACAACAAGCCTAAAGTACAACGAAGACGGAGCTCTGATTACGTATCAAATTTATTCGATTTTGTATCTGGGACAGGAGACGATCCCCATCTAATTAGAAACTTCAAGCAAATCCAAATAAACTGTGTTACCTTGACCCTTATTGAAGACGAGCACGTAATGCCTAGAGATCAAGTCAGCAGACTTCCAAATAATTTATACTGTGTACGCTAGACTCTTTGCGCGATAAAATCCGGAACGAGGATATTCGCCAAAGAACCAAGGTCACCGACATAGCTCTCAGGATTTGCAAGCTGAAGTGGCAATGGGCAGGCCACATCGCTCGAAGAACGGACAACCGATGGGGAAGAAAGGTTCTCGAGTGGCGACCACGAACCGGAAGACGCAGCGTAGGAAGGCCTCCTACTAGGTGGACCGACGACATTGTGAGAGTCGCGGGCAACCGATGGATGCAAGTGGCGGAATGTCGTTCGATGTGGTGGTCTAAGGGGGAGGCCTTCGTTCAGCAGTGGACGTCTTCTGGCTGATGATGACGCTAGACTTCACGCGAATAGGGTTGTCTCTCGATCAACAATAGAAAAAATCAATTTAACATTTAAGATCTGTTAATTATGGCAAACAATAAAAGTTATTTTCAATAAAGTAATGAATGAGTTTTAACTTGTGCTAATTGATAGACAGACAAAGGTAATAAAATATGTAGCTAACAAGCTAGACGTGCTTATATTTGGTTGGGTTTTCTTAATAGTTACGATTGTTTTAGGAAAATGATGTTGCTCACTCATCGAGTAATATCCGGCATCACCCAAGCACGATAGAGACATTTGTTGTGCCGGCCCACATTAAGCACTGAACCTCTGACCAATATCATAACAATCCGTAATTATTAAAAATCAAATAATAACATAGCTGACAACCCTATATGTGGATCTCACTAGCAAAATTATGTCCCCAGCAATAAACGCTATATCAATATAAAAGATCTTCAATCTAAAAGAGTGCTGAGATGACGAAATATGTTATACATATAAAAATTGTATAACAGGTTATCTAGTTCATAGTTTCCGAAGCGTTTGCTAGAGGTATTTTTGCCAATGTATGGAATTAATAACAATGAAGTCCCACGAAATGAGCGACCTATTGCCATCTATCGAAAACAAATCCAAGCTCCGCACTGCTACTAAGAAATTTGCGTTTATTATTAAATCCTATGGAATAGACAACCTATTACCATTTATCGAAAATATCTAAACTTTGTGCTGATACTAAAAATGAAAACACAATAATACTGCGCGACCACGGAATTGAACCAAGTAACTCATTCTCCGTAGCAGACCTCTATACTAGTGAGGCAGTTCATAGTTTAAATTTAATTTTCTCGCCGCTCCCCAGCTTTAGTGCTCATAATCGCGGAAAGACTGCGTTGTTAGACAAATTAAGTTAAACTTGTTTGTTTTTCCGCTTATACTGAAACCACGGGGAATGAAGAAAGAAATTTTTCGTGCTAACTAGTTTCTACTGGAAGTTGAGACCAGACAGTGTAATCACGAAAGTGTTAATATTCATAGTCCAACTATTCTGACACTTTTTGCCAAAGTTACAGCGAAAAAGATTTTTAGGACTTCTTACGCTGAAGTCTATTCTGGGCAGAATATACACATAAAATCCTTGGATATAGGTGGTTCACTTAAAAAATATAAAAAAGTCAAGGACTTATTGAAAATATTTACCCTATCCCAGGCATCAGCATCCATGACAGGTCCACTGGCAATAAACATGCAGGCATGGCCTCCAATGATGAAAATCATGGCCAAAGCCTTCATGCCAGAGATGCACTCCAAGCCCAAAGTGTTATGTTGCTTTGTAGAAATGATTTTCTTCATATTGTTGATGATAGAGAAGGAGACGATCAAGTTCTTGGCTACTGACTCCTTATTGTGGCCATAGTATAAGATGTAGGTCTCGAAGAGAGTGCTGAAGAAGAGGATGGTGATAAAGAGCAGGATGAGGGACCTGGAAAAAATAAATAAAATTATGGCTAATACAGATTAAAATAATTATGCAGTAAGAATAAATATTATTATTAATCATAGGTATTAATAATGTTCGAAAAGGCCCATAGTCAAACAACAGTTTGCAATCTATAAGTATATAGGACACATAAAGATCGCAAAAAGGAAGATCATCAAGAAACCACATGATAATCAGTGCGCAGGTTTATGATCAAAAAATCTATTTATTTTATTTATTAGCCTTAAAGTTCCAAACGTCATTTTCATGGGTGTAAAATTTACACGCAAAGCAAAACCAATCGATACAACAAAATTATTTTATGATGAAACGATATCATCAAGTATTAATGAAAAAGGAAAGTAATATTATCTTCGGGCGTGTGATCTATCATAATATGTCAGAAGTTACGTACGCTTTCGTTGGCTGGGACGGAAAAAATATGTGTGTTCTTAACAAAGTATATTTTCACAAAGAAAACAAATAAGAACAGTAATTGGCTTGATTTTTCTGTCGAACATACAATAGTTGGTTCTGATCTTCGCGTAAAAATGGAAAATATAAAAAGTAAAAAGAATCTTGATGATTGTTACGATATTCAAATGAGGAAAACGGAAGGCCTTAAGATGCGTATAATCAAACGGGTGAGTAGAGATGAAATTGCGACTGTTGTAATTTTTGGTCCTAAGTTTACCCTTAAGCATAATATAAACACGTGTCGAGTATCGGTTTGAGTTGCATGTGACATTATTATAACCGCACCTTCTACATACATATATGTATTTGGAGGCAGGAGGCCGATGCTGCATACTGCATTCAAGCTTGATGAACTAGTTTAGCGGAATCAACACTAAATATTCTAATTCAATCATGGATTTCCGCAAAATTACAACAGATTCCATTAACACTTAAGCATATTGAACTCTGAAAGTTATCGAAGTAGTAAGAAAGACAATGATTATGAAATTACCGAGATAGTTCCTAGCGATGCAACTGCCAACAGCATATATGGAAATGACGAAGCCTATGCTCTACTGTATACTGCCAACAAATTTCATCCACTCCTAAGGGAATTAGTTCTACCATGATAATTTATCAGCTGGCGAATGATTGCTACTGAGAACGGGCTTCCTTAATTCCCCAAAAAGATTAATACCAGAAACCACTATATCACCATAATCACTTACGACCAAATGATACGAACTACTCAAAGTATTTTATCACTTGGTTAAAATCTAGTTACTAATGTCGGCAATCTAAAATTTGAAGTACTAAAACTAAAACTAGTCCACGAAAGGTAAAGCTGGGGACTAATTAACGTCATTCATCATAATCCAGACAGTTGGTGAGTTAATTTCTAGACTGAAACCTAATTATACCTTACGTTGTCAGGCGAAATGTGAATAGGGTAAAATTACCCGCTATCGGTTTTACTGAAAAGTCATACATTATTATTTTTGAACAAACCACAATTAAATAATTTCTGGTTTAAGTACGTTTCTGTTACAAGTAGGTTGTTAAACTTGTTAATAATGCATGATCTCTAAATGTTTATGTATTTTTCATGTAAACCGATTCATTCAACTTATTATTTTGTCCGATTGTTTTGTCCTTTGTTCAAGTCTTGTGAAATGTAATTTTATTTTTATAGCGACTGTTGTTTTAAAGGTCCTACAGTCTGCCTTCCTTATTGTCGTTTCATGACAAACTTAATAGTTGCGAGGTGTGACTAAACTATATTTTTACAGGATTAGACCTAGTGGACTAGCGAATGATACTGCTTCAAGATAGCTCCTTAGTGTAGTGTTATGCGCCATATGACACTCACGGGAGGATACAGTACATAATTTTTATAAGCGGGAGCTGATTGCATTTACAGGTTAAAAGTATCCCACACCTACTGTTTCTGCTTGCATTTATAAAAGATGATAACGACAAAAACTTTTAATTATATAAACTTTTAATATCAAGCGCTTTGCTGAGTTTTATTTAAATTTTTCAGAGACAACATAGTTCATATATTTCTTATTAATGTACTCTTAGAGATGAAGCTCTTCTTTATTTTTGACTAAAATAGGTGCTTTATTAAAAAGTTTTACGTATAAAGTCACACTTTCATATAGGTACATGAATTTCAACATCATGAAAATGACATCATGAAAACTTAATAGGATATAATATTCCTTTTAATCCTACCATTTTGACCGCAAAAATTACTCAACATGTAATTGCTCGCCCACCTGGCCTTACATAATGTCTACTCGATTATGTCCTCCAATATCATACCAGCCTGTACTAAATCACGGCAAAATGGAAGAAATATAGAGGTGGGTAGTAACCGGCGTGATTTATTAGCTGCGGTGTGGACCTAACGTGGGAATGAGGACTTTGGAGAAAATTCTTCTAATCTATCTATTGTGGCGCGGGGCTAGTTTTTTTTTTTTTTTTTTTTAAAACGGCCTGTGGCTTTACATTTTATAGATCAATAGTAGTACCTAAAACAGCCTCATTGGTTTAGTCGGGACTGACAAAGTGTTATTGGGTTTTTCTGTATGAAAAGGCTCAGTAACAGTACGGAGTATGGAACTGTGCCAGGTAGATGGCAATAAACTCGCCCCCTATTACATAGGTCTCAATAGTGACATCGGTGAAATGTGCATGTACATTTCTACTTAACCCTTCAGGGAATACAGGCGTGATGCTATGATAACAACTAATACGTTTTTTTGTATGCATTCATAGCTGTTAATATAAGACTAATCCTGGATTTCAATTATGTTCAAAATGAAGTTATATTTTATCAATATTAATATCATACAAAGTGGTCTTTATAGGCGAATTTCTCTTTGGAGTATTTATAAATCCTTATATCATTAAAATGAACTTATTTACAATACATAATATGCAATACAAATATGAGAATACTTTATAATTTTAATTATCCTCAATTTATTGTAACAACAAAAAGTGGCCCACTAAGGCACGAATATCTTCAGACCTATTTCTTTAAATAGACTTTCAGCTCGACACGTGGCTTTTTGCTCAACATTTCCTTACTAAAATGGCCCTTATTGTTATTAAAAATAGAGTATAGTATAGTGACAATTTACTTATAATGCATACTTACAAATAAGCGACATCTAGTGTGGTGATAGACAAAGGTCTTCTCGTGTAGCAGTCTCTCTCTGTGACTTCAACCCCAGTTGTATTGCTAACTGTATGGGCTAGCACGCTGCTGACAAAACTCGCCACTGATTTGGCGTTGCAAGCGCTTGGCACGCATACTGCCCAGCGTAAGGTCTCACCACGACCAGTACGGGTCTGTAATAAAAAATATATTCATATAAGTAAACGAGAATCAGAAATTCGTATAAATAAAGAAGAAAAGGGGTCAAAGTCAAAGTTAAAGTATTTTTAATTTCAAAAAGTCGAAACTCTAGACACACAGTTCGAAAGGGGGGGGGTAGACCCTATGAAGAAGAGACCGGCAAGATTCTACATGGATACTCCATGGGTAGAGTCGTATCAAGAGGTCAAAACGAACGGCAGATAGAGAGCAGTGGTGATTGTTCTACAGACCAGAATTGAGCTCTTAAATTAAAGAAGAAGATTAATTTTAGATTGATAGAGTTAAGAGCAATAAGTTATATCAGTAGAAAGACTACAACAGCCAGCTAATTCAAACCTTTTAGCTCTGAAAACCAATGAATTGCTCGCAAAGAAGTGTAAGTGTAAATTAAGTGTAATTAAATAAGTGTAATCAATTTTCCTATAACCGATACTCTGGTCTATTATGTTGATACAAGTTTACATTTATAAAGTTTTGTAAATATTTGTAAATTTTACATTGTAATTTTATAATACTAATTTTCAGTTTGCAAATAGAACTTAACATGTTACATGATGTAAACCTTACGTTATTTACTCGACTCATAGTAAACTTGATTTTACGATTGTTACACAATTTTTCTTATACTATGTATAATATACACAAATTACCATTTCAAACAAGTCAAGTCAAGTGCAACATGGCATCTTCAAGTGTTATCACTTGAAATTGTCAAGTAGAAAAAATGAGATTAACTCATAGTTAAACTAGAAAATAAGACAGGAATATTATTGTTAATTGATTACGTCATAATACATAATTATACTCAAACAATTACTTCGATACTTTTATGTGACCGCAAAAATGATTACTGGTTAGCGCATTTTAAATAATGTATGAGGTGTGAAACTTAACACTCCGCCATTGACATTATTTGCTTGAGTATGTAAACATTGCAACAACTTAGAAATAAGTTAGTATTTATTTTATGTTCCTTTTTTTACTTATTAGTTCAGAAACATAACATCACGCCTGTATTCCCCGAAGGTTTAGACAAAGATGTACTATTGTACACCCACATTTTGCCGATGCCGTTATTGAGTCGCATTTAATAGGAGGCGAGCCTACTTCCAGACGGGCACACTTCCAGACTCCGTGCTGCTAATGAGAATTTCCATAAAGAAAAACCCAATAACACATTGCACGTCCTGGGGATCGAACCCCAAGACCTCACGCTCAGCAGTCGTGCTTGCGACCACTAGACCAATGAGGCAGTCAGAAATTCTTAATTTCTAAAATAACAAAATGTGGATGTTCAGTAGTACATTTCTGCCTACCCTTGCAAAATACAGGCGTGATGCCTTTATTCAGCATTCCTAAGGGGCACTGCACAATAATGTATGCTCTACCTCTATTTAAGTCTCAGGTACAACAGGAAACTAATTAAGTCAGACACAAAGCCTTAACGCGAAGACAAGTCGTTAGCATGACAACGCTAAGTAGAATTACTCGGATTACCGAAAGAGCCTTATTATCAAGTTCTGCTTATTATGTACTAAGTTCTAAACATTATGCTCGCTTCTACTGAACTTGGAAACCGTTATTCTGTTCTTGGTTCCTACACTTTGTCTCTTACGGGGAATTGTGTAGTGTGTTAGGTGCATTCAATTGTTGTATAGCTTAAGTAATTTTATAACTAATTAGAATGGAACAGAACTGTCACATTGGTCCAGTATAGAGGTTCCCAGACATTTTTCTTTTAGACCACATTCAATATTTAGTTGGTTCCGGTGGACCCCCTGCAGCTACATTTCTACCATATTGTAAATTTAATTGTAAACCCCCATTTTTTTGTCACGCCAACGTAGACCCCCGTCGAGTCTCCCGTGGACCCCCGGGGGTCCACCTGGACCACTTTGGGAACTAATGGTCTAGTAGTTGCGTGAGCGGCTGCTAAGAACGAGATCCTGGGTTCGATTTTCAGGTCAGGTAAAGTGTTATTAGGATCGTCTGAAATTCTCAGTAGGCCGTAGTTTGGAATTATGCTCGGTAGATGGCAATAGTGTCGAGACTTATTACATGAGATTTAATAACAGCATCGGTTAAATGTAAGTGTACAAAAAGTAAACCTCTGTTTTACCTTCGGGGAATACAGGCATGATGCTATATTAAGATAGAATGAAATATATTATAGATTTTATTTCGATTTTGAAAGAAAAGCAATTTTATAGTTTTTTTAAATCTGCACTTTGTATTTACCAATTACGTTTTCAAAAAGCCCTAAGAATAATCCTTTTCGCATGTCTTTATTAAATTCGGTACATTTATTTAAAAAAAATCTAAATTAGAAATTTTTAAAACAGAGTTCTTAGAAAATCATTTATTTTGAAATGTTTTACAAGCAGATTTATTTTAAAGCCAATAAAATATAAATATTTGCTTTGGGATCTTTATATCAAAAAATAATATTGGCATAAAAATAAGTAATTAATTTAATTCATAGTAATGGCCGATTATGAACTTTGAAGAGATTAGTTTTATCAAAGACAAGCTGTTGGCCGCGAATTCGTCTGCTTGTCATCATCATCATCATCAGCCAGAAGACGTCCACTGCTGAACGAAGGCCTCCCTTAAGGGGGGGTTTGCCATAATCCCCACGCTTGGCAGGCGGCTTGGGGATCGCAGTAGCTCACCGATTAGTGAGAGGACGCTGCTGCCCGTCCTCCGGTGTCTGGCCGCAGTTTTAAGACCTACCCGGGTCAAGGTACCCGTCTGCTTGTATTTAGTATTTATTATCTTTTTATTAATATTTTGTTGCAGTATTAAAAATAAACCTATATCCGGTTTCAGACTATCTCACTGTGAAATTTCATAACGTTTGGTGCTGTGGTTTACTCGTGATCACTGCATTATAAGTGTCGATAATATGGATGTGTGGATTTCCAAAAAAACCAATAACTTAATACAGTCAATCATAAAAAGAGGTAAAATGAAAAAAAAAGTTTTTGGAGAAATCATGATTTTGAAAAAGTCTTGAGAATACACTTAAAATAATTGTTTAAAATTCAAATTGTTGGTACCTCCCATTTTTCAAGCTACTTATATTAAAAAACAATAAAACCACGTACCTTCTCCTGCTTCTGTCTCCACTTAATAGTGGCGAGACAGTATTGTCCCTCAATGGTGACTCCATTGTCTCCTGGGTCCTCGATCGCGACGCACTCGTCGAAGTTACCGAGATGATACGAGGATCCGAAGAGGAGACCTTGTGGTGATTTCGCTGAGGCATCGAACACTGGAAAGAGAAGCAATACATGAATCACAATGAAATTAGGAGCTTCTGTGACTCACGCCGTAGTGGAAAGATTAGACAGTCAGCAATGGTGTTATAAAGGCGCAGGGTGTGCCAGACGTTTTCATATTATGTCGTTGGGGAGATCGTAGGTAGTCTAATCGACACCACCACTGCTGATTGGGTAATCTTTCTCGTCAGCTCATATGATAGCTCGCTCCTACTCGAAAAAAGAAGAGGACGCTAGTCTTTGTTGCACCTCGATGGCTGCAAGAATCTCACCAAGTTTTAATGATAAATCACGATGGAAGATTTTGTGTCAATATTCAGCTCAAAATTTTCAATGTTGAATATTTTTATAATTTGTAAAATAACTTTTTGGAAAGAACAATTTCTCTTCTTTTATGTAATGAATTGAAGCGTATTTCTAAGAATGTTGTCTCTAATTACATTAATCATTACATATTATAAAACCGGTTTTCACCAATAGACAGAGTAATTCATGAGGAAGGTTTAGGTGTATAATTCGTTAAGGTTTTGTGTAAATTGGCTGAAATATGACGATGATAGTTGAAGATGTCGGAAAAACGACGTAACGGAGGGATACGACGCTACAACAGACAAAAAAATATGTAGGCATGCTTTGCTACCCGTGCGAAGACTGGACGGGTCGGTAGTATAAATTTAGACGACACGGTTGGCGCAGTGGCTAAGCGATTAGCTTTCTGCGCTACGTGTCGCGGGTTCGATCCCCGCACGGAACAAATATTTGTATGATCTACAGATAATTGTTTCGGGTCTGGGTGTTTGTGTATGTGAATATATGTGTTTGTAAACGCACCCACGATACAGGAATTATTCCTAGTGTAGTAGTTTTTGACAAACTCCCAGTCAGCAATTCTCGAGCGAGTAGAAATCATGTCGGAATCGAAATAAACCGAAAAACTATCTCGGATATCGCTCGCCTATTTTTTAACGAATTCTTGTAATATCATATTAGAGATATCTATGATCGACATGCAACTAGTGACTTTTTATATAGTGCGTGAGACTATCTCTAATTGAATGTCGAAGCGTGCTAAAATTATGCCGCTGGTACTACACTGGTCTGTAATATTGTAACAGTCAATAATAATTTATCCACCCATCTTGTCCAAATATTGTAATCTTCCTAACATTTCGGACCCGTCACTCACAATCAAAAACATGTCTTACGTTTGTATGTTTGTAAGCAAAACACGTCCAAACAGCTGTACCGATTTAGATTGAGTCATTAAGATGGCTATCTTTATACCAAACATGCTTCTAACACGTGCGTAGGTTTTGTGTTTTGTGTGTTGATAAAAACTTCATCATTCGCATCTTTTAATACTGCTATATATAGAATACCTTATGACATATAGTACTACAACATACCCTCCATATTATATTTTAAGTAGTTTAGAAATTTAGGAGGGAGGTGTTTGCCCAACAGTGGGATGCGATAGGCTGACAGTTCAATGCAATCAAATCAGTCTATTCATATCATAGACCGCTTCAATTACTCATAGACAAGAACTCTTATGAAAATATTGTACACCAATTTCTTACAGACAATAAGGTTAAATAACCTACCTTTTACGAAAGAGGTATAGAGAAAAGTTACGTATAGGCAGCAAAATCTTCTTGTTAAGAGTACACCTCTGCCTAACCCTTCGGCGAATACAGGCATGACGCTATGTTATGTTACTCTCCTATTATTATGTTGAATATAATTGGAGAGATAGTTGTATTCCTAACAATTGAACCACCAAAGAATCCCACACGCTACACACTCTACATACATAGAGCCATCAATCTTTCTCTTTGTTATAAAACAAAGGATACACTAGAGTTGCGGAAAACCGGAGTCCTTGTAACAAACCTCACGAACCGGTAATGGTTTCCCGGTAGCATTGGCGATGACATGTATAGTAATTATGAGGACGTGATGGCATTTGGCAGACAATATGTCCGCCAGAATTTTGGCACACAATATTTCCAATGAGATGGTCGTCGGCTGTTACAGATTTCGAGATTTCGTACAGCTATTACAAATCAATATTTTCGGAGGCATCGTGGCCGTCATGGCCGGCACCGGCTCCAACATTATGACTGGAAATTTACTAACGGAGAAGAACTTCATGAAGAACATCGTGAAGAAACCGGCATGTCCTAAGGGAAGGCAAGGCTTGTACCGAGTCATATATTCGGGCTCGTATATCTTTATATATATAATTATTCTGTAAGTGTGTATGTCACTGTACTCCTCCTTAACGACTGAACCTATGTTGATGACACTTTTTGTGTGTAGTTGAGTGGGTTCTTTGGATGGTCTAGATTCACAATTGGATCTGATAGGTGGCATTGCGATCGATTTCTACCACAAGTTCGGGCAGGATAACGTCTATCGGGTTCGCTAATGTATTATGTATATAACTTGGATCGAATTAAAGTTGTAAATGGTGGGAAGATTAATAAATACCGTGAGCAAGAATCGAACCTATGGCCTTCCCTTTCAGTTCACCGATCGTTTTAGCCTTCGATCGCTGCTCGCGGTCATATTTCCATTCCACAATTTACAACTTTAGAATTCGCTTCGCAGGCGTTATTTCGTCAAAGAATCAATATTAAAGAATTTAAATTGAACATTGTATTGTCAAAATATTATAATATCACACTTTGTTGCCTGAATATGTATCATCTGTATATTTTGTAACGCCGATACTCTTTCAGTAACTGATACTTGCATATATTTGTTAGAAACTTCTAGAGCTTCTTTCCCGGAAACTTGGTGAGTAGATTTTCCTGGTAATATTAAAACAAAGCTTTGAAAGGAGGAACTTCATGAACATAAGCACTGTATGTCTGAAACTTTGTGGTTCCACCTAAAGCAATTAACTAGGATGTATTTGACTGCCTCTTTGGTGCTGCGTGGGCGATTCCTGGGTCGGACAAAGTGCTATTTGGGTTTTCTGAATAGAAATTCTCAGTAGCAGCACGAACTTCGGAACTGTGCCCTGTACAATCAGCATCAAAAAGATGTATACACGTAGCGAAATTCAAACGCGAAATTGAAAAGTAATTGATTAAAATCATAAAATTTAAATGACCATTTATTTATATATCCACTGATATTATGTATGTATGAAATTGGTCAAGATTTCAATCACTATTTCCTCTAAAACTCGGTTTTGAATTTCGCTACGTGTATACATGTTTTTGATGCTGACTGTACATGGCAAATAGGCTTGCATTCAATGGGATTCATAATGGCATCAATGAAATGTGCGACTCAATGAATTATGTTGTTCAGTTGTTCTATTATCAAACTTTGTTGTTTAAAAATCAACCAAGTATTCATTCAAACACATAAATAATTTCCGCCACTATCATAAAAAACGTGTAAACGAATTCCTTAATTATCCGTTTTTAATAGAATAAATTTAAAATAAATAACAGATAAATTACATATTGCACTTATTATGCATGCTGACTGCATAATGGCTCCGTATTGCAATGTGAGGACACGGCCTTATACTATCTAATTTCATAACACTCAAAGTTGCAATGTTTAAAAACGTTACAAGAATCTTGATACAGACTAATGTTTACGCGGCATGACATTGATGTAAAGTAATAACTTTTTGTATAGGTTTTTGTCTGATTTATATTACGAGTAACTACTGAAAATTCTCCGAAGCACACGAACCCGAACGATAAAGTTTTTCTTTAAATTGCGTAATAATTGGTCATACTGGGCAAGCTATTGCACGTGAGGTCTTGGATCCCCAGCGCCCTTATTACGTAATCAAATATGACTGTTACTGTCGCTAATAAACATGCTATTTCGTATCCTCTTATTACACAAATTATAAGCGAGAAAGGAATGTACTGACTGTTAGCAGTGTTATCGGGTTTTCTGTAAGGAAATGCTCAGTGTATCTGTGTGTGATCTACAGATAGTTGTTTCGGATCTGGGTCTGTTGAAGCAACACATATATTCACATACACAATGGTGTATGTGAATATATGTGTTTGTAAACGCACCCAAGCTACAGGAAATATTTCTAGTGTGGGGCTACGTTTTAAAAAGTTAAACACAGACCTATTTATGGTTTTAGGAGATTGTAATTATGTCCGATAGATGAGCATTAGGAATTTAAGATACCTATGATCACATATAAGCTATTTGAAGACCTCACTCAAGCTTCTATCACACTAACAAAACTATTCGTCTTCAGCCTTGGGCAGGACTAACAGAATCATGTTATCCGAATCATTAGAAGCTAAACTTCGAAACTAAAAAAGAAAATAGCTATTGCAATATTATTATTATTATAAATCCTGTCCCACACCTTACAAAACCATCCTTGCATTTTGCCTTATCTATATAAGTACCCAAGAAAAATGGTAGCAAAGAAATTCCTCTCTACATTGCGTGATCGCTACACCAGTGCAACAAAAAGTTTTCGTAGCAACTGCAATGCACATTATACATTAATCCACCTACGTAATTTATGTGGTAAAATTGTACATAAAAATTCAAGTCAAGAAATGCTTTACCACATCGCATTTCCTCTTTAAGTCAGCAATGTAATAAAAATTAATCCATTCTCTTTAGAAATAGCGGTGCAATAAATATGTAGATAACGTCAAGATTAGTTGCCGCAGTGAAAAATTTCACACTCAGTGTACAATTTTATTACTGGCACGCCAACTTAATGCTAGAATTAGCGAAGGCAGATTTTGACTTGCGATTTGTGTTGGGACGATGACAAATTACATTACTTGTGCTTGCTGGATGAACAATGCTTGACGATACTACTTAATACTAAAAGATCTGGTTTTCTGAAGGTATAGGACAACACATGACTGCCTCATTTGTCTAGTGGTCGCAAACGCGACTGCTGAAAGTGAGGTCCTGGGTTAGATTTCCGAGTCGGGCAAAATGTTAGTGGGTTTTTCGACATGGAAATTTTTAATAGCAGCACGGAGTCTGGAACTCAGTAGATTGCAATAGACTCGCCCCCTATTACGTGGGACTCAATAGTAGGGATGTTACGGAGGTGGATTTATCGGAGGCGGAATCGGAGTCGGAGGTTCTCGTAGTGACCTCCGCGGAGTCGGAGGTGAATCGGAGTCGGAGTCGGAGCAAAGCTACGAATGTAAAATTTAAATAAATAAGAAAGAAAAACTTGTCGCAACTCGTTCACTCTTCGTTCATCAGTTGCAAAGAACACATGTACTCCGTCAGTTGTCAGTGTCACGTAGAAAGCGCTCAGTAGCGCTGCAGCGATAGCAAGTCATAACTTGTAACTCCGATATATACCTCCGTTTTGATATATCGGAACCGGAGCCGGATTCGGAGGTGTAATTTTAATCGGAGGTTCCGACATATCGGATTCGGAGTCGAAGCTCCGTAACATCCCTACTCAATAGTACACCTCTGCCTAACCCATCGGGGAATATAGGCGTGATGCTATGTTAGGATATCAAAGTGTGGTCGTTTTAAACACAGTTGACATTAGCTTAAATTCTAAAACACAAGACAAGATTTCAACTGGCATACCGGTTAAATGCTGCATTTCCAGACAAAATAGAATTCCAATTGTACATATATTTATTGTGGCTTTGCGTTCAGCTGAGGGGTTCGAATGAACTTCCACGACTGACGATATCTGAGATCGTCTAGTACAACCTGGTCAGTCAGCGTCGATGCCACCATCGCTGACTGGCTAATCTTTCCATTAAAGGAAAGCAAGACTGATTCAGAAGCAATTTCTTGCAAAATAGCACACTTTGTTTCATATTTATTTGTTAAACTAAGTGTAAATAAAAACTCAAATTGTTTTAGGTACATCGCAGAGCTGGGGTCACTTCAAATCGATGACCAATTAACTACCGTTATTGGTAAGTAAATCATCTTATATTGGTCAAAAATATGCAATAGACGTATTTGCGATATAATAATAAAGAACTAAACAAAAAATATTTATTTAAACTAATCCCAACTACACTCAAGATCTCATTGACTTAGATATCCGAGATATTTATGTAAAGGACAATGTTTTCCGTGGTAATGACTTCTGGTGATGACATCAATTTATCATCAAGGTTTTTTTAGTCATTCTCATGAGTCAATGACTTATTAAGGGTAAGGAACTTAAAAGTAATACTTAAGTATGGTAAGACGGTAGAGATATAAGTAAGGTAGACGTAACGTCTGCTGACTGGTAAAAAGCAATAATTGCATTTAGAGTCAAAATGCACTTAATTATGACTCTAAATGCAATTATTACTTGTTACCAGTAAACAAACGATATGTAGTGATAGTGATATTGCATGCATATTTTTGTGTATTTTGTACCTACAAAGGTACCTACTGACAACGATGGCGGTTTGCTAACGGCTAAAAAGCAATAATTGCATTTAGAGTCAAAATACACTTATTACTTTTTAGCAGTAAGCAGACGATAAGTCCATTATATCCAAGAACTTTCTTCAAGTTACACTTTCTGCTTGCAGTGTCTTTTTGTAACGGAACTAGAAAAATCACTTTATTGTCTGTGTGAACAAACGCTGCATCATGAGTTTTGTGTGTCCCTCTGGTTAGTGAGATTACCGATTTCAAACTGTTTTAAGCCAACATTGTATGACTAAGGGGTGCGTGCGCACATTGCTTTCATACATTTTTGGTTTAATGGTCAAGGTTGAGAATAGCTAGCACTTTGGGAACTGGTTCAACAAAAAGAACCAAGTATAGGTACTTATCCGAGAAAAAAATACGGTTACAATGAAATCAAACGTGTTTCACAACCCACTAGTTATACTCCAGATTACAAGTTTTCATTCAACCTCAAACAAAAATTAAGTTATTTATATGGTACATACCACAATTATAATTCTGCTTATTATATCTTTTTAAAAGAAAAATGAAGAACACATACTGATAGTTCAAGGTAAATACGCGCATAATGTAAAGCACAAGTTTCTTCCTACATTCAATAGGTAATGTTATGTTTTTTACGCGTAACATCTGTTTCATTAAGTTTCATACAAACCTTCCACCCACATCATTCCTACAATTCACATGAAAACTCAGAAACGTATATATGACAAATTAAAAACATTTTTGCGTCAGTTGCTACGTCAGGTGCGTCCTAATTAAATTTGCCGTGCCGTGTAACTTTGTTAAGAGCGGCACAAAACAGGAATGAACAGAAAATCCAATCCTAAAACGCCCGAAAAGGAACACATAAATAAATATAGGTATGTTCGCATCTACATTAATTCTACAGATTTTTTTATATCGTGGCATCATTTTGAGAATTAGTCATGATGAAGTAATAGGAAAGATTTGTCAGTCAGCAAGCAAGACCAGGGTATAGGTGTCATTTCGTAAACCCCTTGAAATTAAATGAAATGAAATTATTTATTTTGCAATTAGGATTTTTCAATCATTTTTACACGTCTTTTTTAAACTAGATGGCGTCGGCGCCTTACAGACCACTACTAAACAAAGGGACCTCTTTAAAAAATTGGAAACATACTCATATGGCCTGTAACAATTGAGCTGGACACAGTTTCAGCAGACGATACTCAACCCTCTCTAGCCGCAGACTAATACATTTCTTAACCGTCACTAATTCTAGCAAGTTAGATGCTTATATGCTAGATGCCTAGATGCTTGTTATCTCATTTAAACTATTAATATATTCTTCAACTATTAATATTTCTTGGAACCTGGTACATCCTAAAACTGCGGCCAGACACCGGAGGACGGGCAGCAGCGTCCCCTCACTAATCGATGAGCTACTGCGATCCCCAAGCCGCCTGCCAAGCGTGGGGATTATGGCAACCCATTGGGGGAGGCCTTCGTTCAGCAGTGGACGTCTTCTGGCTGATGATGATGATATCCTTCAAAAGTGGACAGTTGAGTGCTTTTGGATAGTCATTTTTTTGCTTTTTGATCATCATTTTTTTTTTATAATTCAGATCTCATTTGCGCCGCCATATATCTTGGCATATCGTGTTCCAAGTCGCTAATATTATGACGATGTATTATGTAAATGTTCTGTGTGTGTCTATTTCATGGTGGAAAACCCTTGTCATCAAAAACGTCACGGTGTGAAGTGGCAAATGTTTTTTTTACTTCACTTAGCACTACGAACTAGGCTAGACAAGCACTTCATACGACACTTGAGGATTACAGTTAGAAGAGATACAGTTGCGAGACACCGTGAGAGTTAGCGGGTTTTATTTTATAATGACGTATTAAGTAGTACTACCTCACTGGTCTAATCAGTAAACGCTTAACAGTCTCGCTTGCAACCACTAGAATCCCGGTCCACTAGGTCCCGTGAGGTCCTAGGTTCGATTCTCAAATCCTACAAATCAAATAGTCAATACAAATAGGATTTTTGTATGAAAATTAGGCTCTATTACATGGGACTCAATAACGGCAAACACCTACATTTCGCCGATGCCGTTATGGAGTCTCATGTAATAGGGGGGCAAGTATATTGCAATCTGCCGGACACAGTTCCAGACTCCGTGCTTCTACTGAGAATTTCCATATATAAATAACCTAATAACACTTTGCCCGACCTGAGAATCGAACTCTGGACCTCACGTTCAGGCAGTCATGCTTTTGACCACTAGACAATGAGGCAGTCAAATGACACGAAGAAGATTGTATTTTTTTTATCTCAAGGAGGTAAGTGCTGCCCTCTTGACCCACAAAATTCCAAATTGCTTCTCTGTATTCTCTACTAAGTTAGTTTACTTAGTGGATCGCCACTTAGATTGTGTTTATCTCCGTTTATTTGTACGCCTTCTGTGTTATTAGTTCAGTACCTAGTGTAAGTTTCTTTTGACAAATTCGATTTACTACATCGAACGCGTTCGGCGCTGCGATTGGTCCGTTTCGTGCTCTCCACAAATCGCAGCGCCGAACGCGTTCGATGTAGTAAATCGAATTTGTCAAAAGAAACTTACACTAGGGGTATCGTGCTCAAATACTACCGTATAGGTTATTAAAAAAAAATTACTTACAAACTTTTTTTCCTATTCAACAACCTTATTTATTGTATGCCTTTGTGTAGTTCTAAAAAACTACTGTTAAATACATTGATATTAATTCTTCGTTGATTAGACTAGTCATGTTCTAAAATTGGTACTGTCGGTAGGGTTTTTTGTTGAAGTTATATTTTTAGAATTTATATCTAAAAGTATATATGTATAATAAAATGATAACAGGCCGATGTCTGTACATTATAGATATTGGAGAAAAACTAATATGGGATCTTTATTAGAGCAACAGAAGCCAAAACAACAGTTTTTAGAATTTTTGCCTGTCGGTCTGTATGTTTTGTACACGCATCACGGAAATACTACTGCATGGAATTGAATGCAGTTTTCACCTATGTATTGCTAGAGGTCTAACTTAACATATAGGCTCCATTTTACCGCAGGAAAATATCAGATTCTTAATTCCACGCGTACGAGGTCGCGGGCAAAAGCTAGTTTATAACACTGCCTTATCGGTTTTGTAGTCAGAAGCGCAGCTGCTAAGCGTGAGGTTTTCGTTTTGATCCCCGGTTTGTACAGTGCTATTGGGTTTATATGTTAGATAATAATTACATGACAACTGTCACCTTGTCAACTGTGGCGTGATACGATATCTATTAAATAAATTCAACCCATTACTGTCCCACTGCTGGGCAAGGGTCTCTTCTCAGAATGAAAAGGGGTAGGCCTTAATACACCCACGCTGGCCCGGTGAGGGTTGGCGGACTACACACACCGTCGAGAACTTTATGGAGCCCTCTCAGGTGTACAGGTTTCCTCATGATGTTTTTCCTTCACCGTAAATGCAAGTGATAATCAAATTCTGATCCGCACATGATTCCGAAAAGTCAGAGGTGCGGGCCGGGTTTGAACGCGGACCCTCCTGCATGGAAGGCAAGCGTTCAACCACTAGACTATCACTCATACGATGTCTATTAATCTACAAAAATTCCTAATGGACCGCGGGTCATCATCATTGTGTCACTGGAGGAGTGCCAACTGTAAATCAGCGCTGGGTGTCAAGCCTAGCACATGCTGAGTTGGTAATTTTTATTTATGCACATTTTATTTAAGTGTATTTAAGTTGTATTTAAGTATAGTATTTAAGTTTGTATTTAAGTATAGTATTTAAGTTTGTATTTAAGTATAGTATTTAAGTTTGTATTTAAGTATAGTATTTAAGTTTGTATTTAAGTATTTATTTTTGCTGCCTGACTGCCTCATTGTTCTAGTGGTCCTAAGCGCGACTGCTGAGCGTGAGGTCTTGGGTTCGATACCCGGGTCGGGCAAAGTGTTATTCGGTTTTTCTGTGTGGGAATTCTCAGTAGCAGCACGGTGTCTGGTACTGTGCCCGGTAGATGGCAATAGGCTCGCCCGCTGTTACATGGTACTCAATAAGAGCATCGGCAAAAAGTGGGTGCAAAATAATACACCTCTGCCTAACCCTTCGGGTAATACGGGCGTGATGCTATATTATGTGTTATGTATTTATTTTACTTTGTTTATTTTATTTTTTATAATTTTTGTGCATGATGATGATGATTATGATATACAAAAACCATTTTTTTTTTTAAAAAACCTTGCCCCTCACTAGGATTTCTCCTGTGTCGCGGGTACAGTTTGCAAACATACATGTCACATACACACACAACCAGACCCGAAACAACTATCTGTACATCATACAAATATTTGTTCCGTGCGGGAATCGAACCCGCGACATATAGCGCAGCAAGCTAATCGCTTAACCACTGCGCCAACCGTGTCGTCGAAATCATTAGCAACTAGATTTCTCCAGCGACTTACAGTTTCGCAAACATGTGGGACATGTTTGTAAGAAGGCGTACAGGAATCTGGGATTTATGCTGCGTCAGGCAAATGAGTTCACGAATATCAGTGCATTAAGGGCTTTGTACGAGGCTCTTGTGAAGAGTCATCTAGAATACAATGCGGCCATCTGGAGTCCGAGCGAAATAAAATATAAAACAATGCTCGAGCGGATACAAAACAAATATATCAGGTTTATGTATTTAAAAATATATGGGATATATCCGGGATACAAGTTACTGTACCGCACCTTATTCTGCCTCGATATGGTGGGGTACTACAAATTGGAAGTCAGGCGTGAAGTGGCATTGGCAACTTATCTACTGAAGGTTTTGAGAGGTAAGATACAAAACTCTGGTATACTCTCAGAGATAGGTTTTTGTATACCGGACGAGTATGTGATGCGGCGGCGCAGGCCGCGGCTGCTGGTGGTGCCGCGTGCGCGCACCAACCTGCTGGAGCGCGCACCGCTCACTCGCGCGTTGCACACTCTCAACACGGTAGCTGATGAAATTGACATATTTAACTGTACACTGAGCGAGTTCACAAGGGCCACTTACTGTGTAGTATGTAAGGAAATATAGTTAAGTTATAGTTAAGAAAACATATTTTAAGTTACTATGTCGAATTAGGTTAAGTTATCTGTAATGGCAAAGTAATATGTGATAAATAAATAAATAAATAAATAAAATTACTACGTTAATTAAATAAAATCATTCACTGAATATTAATATTTGACGACAAACATACGGGCACACAAGTTGTAAATGCGTAAGTAAACAATGGCCACTGATGATATGGTTACGATTTACCTACGTCATTTGTGACGTCACTACGTCGATAGATCTTGACGATAGACTTAATTTGGGCCTAGATAATGATTCAGTGTGCCTCACTAGTCTAGTGGTCTAAGTGTGAGGTCCTGGGTTTCATTTCCGAGCAAAGTGTTATTGGCTTTTTCTGTATGGAAATTCTCAGTAGCAGTACGAAATCTGTGCCCGGTTGATGGCAATAGGCCATCGGTGAAATGTGGGTGTAGAGTCAGCATCAAAAATATGTATACATATAGCGAAAATCAAACTCTTATTCTAGGATAACTATTGGTTGAAATCATAAAATTTAAATGACTTGTATTTGTATGTAGGTATCCGCAAATACTATGTGTAAAATAGGTTAAGATTTCTATCACTATTTCCTCTAAAAATCGCTATTGAATTTCATTAAGTGTATGCATCTTTTTGATGCTGACTGTACAAGAGTTCGACGGCACGGTAGGCGCAGTGGTTGGGAGATCGACAGCTGCGCTATGTGTCGCGGGTTCGATTCCCGCACGGAACAAATATTTGTATGATCTACAGATAGTTGTTTAGGGTCTGGGTCTTTGTGTATGTGAATATATGTGTTTGTAAACGCACCCACGATACAGAAATTATTCCTAGTGTGGGGAAACGTTTTATTAAAAAAAGAAAAAGAAAGAAAAAAAGAGTACACTTCTGCCTAACCTTTCGGTGAATACAGGCGTAATGCTATGTTATAGTGACTCAGTTTGCTGGATTCAGTTATTTGATAGTACATACAAAGCGCTATATATTATTTTTTAATTTTCGCCCCGCTCTCATATTCTGGGTCGTGAGAACAGTTTCCAGGCAAAAAAAAAAAACATATCTACAGTCTACTGTACACACACCTAGATACAAAACAAACTAAATAGGTACCTAAATATTTGCTACGTGTGGGAATCAAACCCGCACCACGTAGCGTGCCGTCGAATTTAATTCGTCGAAGTTGTATGTTTGTCTGTTAATGGACAGTATTATGTACATATATGTACACATACTACACAAATTTTGTCAATATAATACTACAAAGGACCAAATAAATAATATAATTTACATATACCTACATACTTTATCCACTGACTTCAATTTTTTACATAATTTACATAGAAACAGCAAGAATTCCATTCACAAATTGGTTTGTGTGCCTAGCAAATTTGCAAATATAAAGTAAATTTACTTTTACTAAGAGCTTTTATAAAAACGGTATAATTTTCGTTATTTATTTACTAGGCACATAAAAACATTCTATTTAGTTGAGGAAAACTTTCACTCCAATCAAATATGGCTGAATAATTAATAATATCCCTGTATTTGACAACAGCTCTGCCATCTGTTGTACACACCACTACTAGAGGTAAAGTTTTAAGACCAGTATTTTCAGGCTTTATCAGTCTATATAATTTAAAGACATCATCAGCCAGAAGACGTCCACTACTGAACGAAGGCCTCCCCCCTTGAGGGGTTGCCATAATCCCCACGCTTGGCAGGCGGCTTGGGGATCGCAGTGGCTCACCGATTAGTGAGAGGACGCTGTTGCCCGTCCTCCGGTGTCTGGCCGCAGTTTTAGGACGTACCCGGGTCCAATGTAAAGACAATTAGGCTAAATTCTCATACTACCTTATGACCTCGGAAGTCAGCAGCCCATAAAGTCTTTCTTTAAGGTATCAGTGAGTCCTGGTGAATTGGGTGGCAGAGGTGAGTAGGCGGTCGCTTCTCATAAAATATATTCGAAATATGTTTAATTCGATATTCATCTGCATCTGGTTAGATTATGCGGAGCCTATCATAGGGAAAAGACAGATGAATGACCATAGACCTACATATCCGCATTTAAAAATTACTATTCATACAAATCGATCCAATAATTTATACATAGAACTGACATTGGCAGAGACAACGTTATGTGTTCAAATCAGTCTTCCTTTTTGGCATCACCATGATTAAGGAAATATCACGAGCGACACAAATATTCAACAAACATTGGTCCAAACACGTGTTACTTACAACAAACATGGGTTTTTATAACATACCATCATATCTGTATATGGAACGAGCCAATCACCATCTATGGGCCCATACCATCTATAATTACAATAGAAAAACCAAACTCAGAATCAAAACCAGATCCGCACGCACAGCAACCGCCTTACCCGTAGACCAAACCAAGTAAATAAACGCTGTTCTTTTATAACAAACATTGGATCCAACAATTGTTCTACTAATAATGTAATATAACAAACATTTGATCAAACAGTTCCAACTGGCCACATTAATATGCTGACAAAGTAACTGTTCTGTAATTACAAAGAGTTTACTCAACAATATACATAATAAAGTCGACACACAAACAAGCCAACGTTTCTTTGTTTGTCACGTTACCTGAATATTACATGTGTTTTGAATTAGATTATTAACTTCTACATCTTGGAGTTGAATATACATTTAATTTGACTTGGATTGTCTGTAACAAAGTAAATTAACATAAACTTATTAACAGAACAACCACAATAGAGTCGAAAGGAGAGCATTTAATTTTTTGTAGAACAGCGGTTCCTCAAAGACACCAAAATTGTTAAGCATTTAATTCTCGGACCCGAATACGTCCTAAAACTGCGGCCAGACACCGGAGGACGGGCAGCAGCGTCCTCTCACTAATCGGTGAGCCACTGCGATCTCCAAGCCGCCTGCCAAGCGTGGGGATTATGGCAACCCCGCCCCCTCACCGCGGGGAAGCTTTCGTTCAGCAGTGGACGTTTTCTGGCTGATGATGATGATTTAATTATCAACCAATTGCATTGACAAAAATTACTTTGCGCGATAACAAGATATCTCCTATATCGTGAATACAGTTGACAAACAAACACACAAACGACTATCCGTAGGTCATACAAATATTTGTTTCGTGCAATCGAACCCACGACACGACACGAAATCAATCGCTTGGCAACCGCTCTAACCGTGCCGAAGATCCAATAGTTAACGGAGGTCAGAACCCTTGTCCTTCCACCAGTAAAAGGATTAACCCATCAAGTGATATTTAGTAAACACAATGATCCGAATGCGAATTCAAAAATCAACAAAAGTTTTATCCTAATTCGGACCAAAGCTCCGAAACTACCTGCCTATGTCACAACGCACTATATGAACAAATTTTGTAACACATCTTTATTTTATAGTACCGGCATTATCGTGTGACGGAAAACGACGGTTGTTAGGCCTCCGCATTAGGCCTTTATTGCCTCTATAATAAGACATTCATATTCAATGAATATAATAACCGGTGTCTACCTTTCAAAGGTATTTACGCATTAGGAAATATTTTGATATTAGGTATTATAATTATGGGACTTTTGATTTTCGTTATGGGAATTAATTGCTACCAGTTATGCAAAATATTGGAGTACCTCAAAAAGTTCTATAGCACGCCAGTACGACAAACAAAAGCTCGAGACCTCTGTACTTTTACATGATTATGTTGAACAGTATGGTTATAATACCGTGTTCAACAATCAATCAATCAATCAAAATCTTTATTTGTGAACATAGGTACATAAAAAGGTCTTATAAATATACATTGTAGCGCTCTATGCTCTACCAATGAAACTGGTGTACAAATATATGTGTAATAATAAAATTTAAAAATTATTTTTACAAATGTCATCATTATATTTATATATCATAATCATTAAATCAAATAATATTTGTGTCATACGTTATTATCATTTAAAAAATCTGCTACGGAATAATATGTCTTGTCTATTAAAAATGAGATCAGTTTACGTTTAAAAAGACGGATACTTTGTTCATTTCTTAAGCATTTTGGTAATTTATTATAAATAAACCTTTGGAGCCATTACGAAAACACTGTTCTTGTATAACGTGGTTCTTGATCTTATAAGATGCAACTGGTCACAACGGCGCTGACTGCTTACTTGGTCAAATTTATCTAAATTATTTTTTACGAACATAGACGTTTCGTATATGTACAATGAGAGCATAGTTAAAATTTTCATATTTTTGAAAAATGGGTAACAGCTGTCGGTTGTTTTTAAATTATAGATGGCTCTTATACACCTTTTTTGGCACTTAAATACCATATCTTTACCTGTTGCGTTTCCCCAAAATAGAATTCAATATAAATATTAATATTATTAGCTTTGTGGAGGAACGAGGTATGGTGTTCCTCCATTGAAAAGGGAGGATCCTCCGACAAGGCAAGGTGGTTCGCCTGGCGGGCCGAAGCCCGACAGTTGATGTCGGACATTCGTATATGTGTTAGAATCGTTGTAAACTCTTATAGTATCTTATAGTATATATTCAGGGTTTTCTGTTGTCGCTTCACTCCGATAGATGGCGCTTTACTTTTTGCTATGTTGCGACGATAGTCGCTACATCACTCCCCCCCGAGACTCGTTCTCGCTGATCGAACTATCTTCGTGTTGCTGCAACTGTACGGCGAACCGCGTGGACTGACTGCCAGTACACCGGTGTGAAGACCCATGCCGTCCCGTTTTTCCTTTGTCACTGTAGCCACCCGTTGTCTCGTTCTATACCGGTCGCACTGCAGTGTTCTGTCGCCCGGACGCTGGTGCCGCATGTTGCCCTCCTCAAGTCGTTGGGTTAAGTCCAGGATGCGTTGTCTGCTGTCGTGGTAACCCTCGTGACTGTATACTGCTACTGCTGGTCTGGATGCTGGGGGTGCTGCAATGGAAGTGATGGTGCTGATGCTGCTGGTCTGCTCCATGGAGGTTGCTCGCTGATGATCACGTCTGCTGCAGGATGATGATCACGTCGGGGCCTCCAATGTGGAGGAACGAGGTATGGTGTTCCTCCATTGAAAAGGGAGGATCCTCCGACCAGGCAAGGTGGTTCGCCTGGCGGGCCGAAGCCCGACAGTTGATGTCGGACATTCGTATATGTGTTAGAATCGTTGTAAACTCTTATAGTGCGATTCAGGGTTTTCTGTTGTCGCTTCACTCCGATAGATGGCGCTTTACTTTTTGCTATGTTGCGACGATAGTCGCTACAGCTTTATTGTTTAGCACTACAGGTCTATCGCATAATCTATATCAAACACCCACGCTACAGAATAATCTAGTGTGGGTGTCACCGATAAACTTTTGTTTTTTAATTCTCTATCAACCATACAGGAAAAAAAACTATATCGTTTCAACATATATGGAACCCTTTTAATGATAATAAACTTTCTACTTGTAATTTCTGTAGAATGTATTAAAACCTACTGTTACCTGTTAGTTTGATTAATATTTTTTTGTATTTTTGTATTTTGTATATTGACAAATCCTTTTGTTTCGATTTTAGCGCTCTTTTTAATTAAGGCACTGATTGTAAAAATCCGATTCCGTATTTGAAAAATCTAACTATGTATGTCTGTTTATATTTTCACTGTACTGTAAAATTCAAATAGTGAACTCGTCTGACAATGAATAAAACGTTAAGGCCATAAAACCTCTAAAGGAAAATCAAACAATCAATGAACACACAAACATAAGCCCACACACACTTAATCATAACATGTGTGTGAGTTCACGATACTCTAGAGATAGCCAATGTCAAGGTGTAAGGTCATCATCAATTTATATAAGATGCGCCAATATTAGCAAGGCTCACATTCTATAGGCAAAGCATCACGCTTATATTCCTCGAAGGATTAGGCAGAGGTGTACATACCCACATTTCGCCGACTGAATCCCATGTAATAGGGGGCGAGCCTATTGCCATCTACCAGGCACAGTTCCAGACTCTGTGCTGCTACTGAGAACTTCCATACAAAAAAAACCCAGTAACACTTTGCCCAACCCGGGAATCGAACCCAGGACCTCACGCTCAGCACTTACGCTTTCGATCACTAGACTAATTAGGCAGTTTATAGGCATATAATTTATTTATCAGTTGTTTGGATTTGGTGTACATATTAAAATAGGATTACCATATTATTTGCGCTCATTAGCAAGCAAAAACGTTCATAAATTGTTTGACAATTTACTGGTTTTACGCGGAATTTACCTTAATCTATATACCTAAACCAACATCTTAAGCTTCATGTCTCTATTTCTCGAAAGGTAAGGCAGAGATATTAATATATCTAGATTTCCCCGGTGCCGTTATTAAGCGGGTCGAAGTTAAAGATTTTTATTTGAGTTACATTACACAGTGCAAGTACACAAGGACTTTTATTAAATTTCACAATAAAATTACCAGATATTGCTATAAATGAATACCTCGACTTACGCTACCCCGACTTACGCGAATCTGGAGTTACGCGATTTTCGAATCTCATCGATTCGCCGTTACTCACTCCCCCTCATTATTGTTCAGCTAATGTACATGTTCGGACGTTTCGTGCGGAATCAATGCTTAGCTATAATTTATTTTGTGTTATTTGTTTCTGAACTACGGAGTGTGAGTCTGTTGAAATAATATCCCGACTTACGCGAATTCGACTTACGCGGTTATCGCTCAGTCGCACCTATCGCGTAAGTTCGGGGTATTACTGTACAATATTAGACAACAGTCCCATGGGGAAACTAATAGCTCAATACTTTAGTATGTACTTATTAATCATACCAACAGCTTAGTCCAGAAGCGTCAGTTTCTTTTCAAACTTTTTTATATCATGTGTAAATATAGGACGCCAGAGGTTAGAAGAGGTTCTAGTTAATGTTTATGCAGTTGACCATACGTTGCATGAAACTACACTAAAAAATTCCGACACGATAAATAAATGCGCAACGAAAGCAACTAAACACATGGGCGCATTAAAAGTCAATCCTCATACGACCTTGAGTCTCGGCGCGAATGCCTAAACAGAAGCGCGGCGTTCGGGACCGACTGACTCATACGCAGCTCGCGTGCTAACGAACGCTTGCACTGTGATATTGACCTAAATTGTGTAATTTTACGTCGGACATCGAGACTTGTAGTAAATGTAACATTGATGTACTTGCAAAATGTTCACATGATTCCTTGGCCTTGTGGGGTCGAAAATGGTGGGAGTGTGGTCATTGGTCAATGGTCATTGGTCATACATGTGTTGATTTACTGATGGATGTGTCATTAACAAACTTTCCTCATCAAACTCAATCTTGATCACAAAGCAACAATAAATTGGGGTGCTCGGCACTTTTTGTATTTTTCCAGAAATGTAATTCGCCCACATTTACCCCTCTACTAATTAACGCTGAAAAAGGTATATCATAAACGGCATAATATTTTATGCGTCGTTTATTAGTATGGAGTCTATATTGTTTTTATTTTTTACATTGCACCACATTAGTATGTCTCCTGTATCATGAGTTCAGTTTATATACCATACATGTAATTTTTTCACATGCACTCACACTCATTCCATGACCTGTAGATCCTACAAATATTTGTTCCGTGCAGGAATTGAACGCGCGACACGTAACGCAGAAAGCTAATCGCTTAGCCCCTGCGCCAACTTATGTATCTTACCAAGTAGAAAAGTACAAGTTATTGGCTCTATAGATGTATACTGTGCAGCATTCTGACGCAAACATCCATGTTTGGAATCCCTCTGTCCTTGGTGATTTAATGGTAAACGTAAAAGCAATTTATGTGTTACTTAGATAAATTCCATAGAGTCTGTAATGTTACTGATCAAAAAACTGCATCAATATCGTTTTTTTTTTCTTTTTTCATCTGTTTCTAAATATACACCTAGTCTTATTATTTGATAGTCTACAAAAAAAAATACAAACAGAGTGTTATTCTTTGACCATTTAAAAAATAAGGAATTCGATATGCACGTTATCAAGTGCCGAAAATAGCAAGCAAGTTATTTATTTATATCTCACACAAGTAAATCTATACATATAAATAAAATTGGAGTGTCTGTTTGTAATATTGAAATAACCGTTTTTTACTACATGCATATGAATATATATACGGTACATACACCAAAATAACATTTTTTACAATTTTTGTCGGAATGTCTGTCTGTCTGTTTGTATAGGCTAATCTCTGAAATGGCTGGACCGATTTTGACGGGACTTTTATTGGCAGGTAGCTGATTTAATAAGGAGTAACTTAGGCTACTTTTATTTTAGAAAAATTCTTTTATTTTAGAAAAAAATAGGGTTAAGTGCATTTGGTCTCACTAAAAAATACATTGTTAAGTTCCGACATCCACGCGAACGAAGTCGCGGGCACAGCTAGTAGTATCTAAAAAACAACCCATAAACCTATTTTTTGAAACTTGTCTTTGAATTTAGAATTCATGTGAATGTTTGTAGCTTTTGAACACAATTAGAAAGATAGAAATGTCTTTAACACAGAATTGCGCTTACACATCATTCTGGATGGTATAGTGGATGAGCAAACGACTGCTATGCGTCACGAGTTCGTTCCCCGTACGGAACAAATATTTGTAAGAGCCTAAAAAAAATCCAATTGTTAAAAACATACTCGCCCCAACGGCCATTATTCTGAAGCCAATTTTTTTTAACCCTACCCTTTATTGTTACAGTTTACAAACATACATGTTACATGCACACACATCAAAACCCGAAGCAACTATCTTTAGATTATAAATACAAATATTTTCCTTGCCTTCCAAATCACATAAACAGATGAACATACATATACCTACACATACTCACACATTCACTTATGCGCATACACATACATACACTACACTTACATTTACGCTATATACACACATTCACATTCATAAATAATATAATTAGTGCTTAAGATTTTATTATTTTTTATTTTTCATTCTCCAAATGTAAAACATATATATTTTGCTTTTCCCGTGTCTATGAATGCTTGGAACGCTGTCGTCTCCCCTCTTGGAGGTGGGCGCTAATAGCCGCGACACAATATTTCATGTTAATGCGGTTGTTAACGAACACAATTTTTTGTAAACTGTTTTTTGTTCCAATAAATATTTATTATTATTATTTGTTCCGTGCGGGTATCGAAGCCACGACACGTAGCGCAGAAAGCTAAGCCACTGCGCCAACCGGACTGAATGATTGAATTGTAATAAGTAATTTATGACCAAATTAACAATTATCGCTAACACATGTCTATAAGAAAACCGCATAAACAGTATACAAGGTCAGTGCAGCTAAGACTAGATAAATTAAAATAGTATTCAAATGGAAAACGCCACCCATTATAAGCAGTGTCACCTCTGACGACCAGCGGTCAAGAAACGGTGGATATTTTCCAGTTCCATCGATAAGGAACAGGTTTTTCCAGTTACCTGACTGACTGACCTGACTGACTCATTGGTCTAATGGTCGCAAGTATGACTGCGGAGCGTGAGGTCCTGGACTCGATTCCCGGCAGCCTAATTACGTAAAAAAGGCGACAGCAAAGCGACACCAACCTCACTGTCAGAAAAAGGACATTTGATAGTAGATATCGCGCGATCTACACCTGTCGCAAACTGATTGCTACATCGGTAATTAGGCTGCCGATCGGCGGCCACGGCCTACGAACACGTAGCACAGCAATCAATCGCTGAACCAGTGCACCAATTATGCCGTCAAATTTATTAAAATACATTTTCTGTGGTCAATCTCGGCCCCTCATTACAATTATTTTGACACAACCCTGCAACCTATATCGATATACATCGGTATTCTAAGATATTTTTGGTATGTGCAATGAATTAAAATTCTGTGTGCGTAACTCGTCGTCATTGTTTCACTTATTGTCCTACACTGTGACGTGGGTTGTTATAATGTAATGATAATTCCACTGCTTATAAAGTCATGTGTTTGTATTTTGGGTTAGCTGTTTGTGGACCAAAATATGATCAAGATACGATTTACTATAGTAAGTCAGTACTATTCGGTTTAGGTTCAAATGATTCGAGGTAGATACCATAGAAAAGCTATTGTTTGTTGGTCGCCAATCAGGTGTCAGACTGAGGGGTCATGACTTAAAGGTATGTTGAACCTATTGATGATGAACCAATACGTCTTTTAAACGAGGTTGTTTTTATATTAAATAAAAAAGAATAAAATCGGCCCATTACTGTCCCACTGTTAGACGAGGGCCTCTTTTCAGAATGAGAACGGCTATGCCTTAGTCCACCACGCTGGCCCGGTGCGGGTTGGCGAACTACACAAACTATCGAGAATTTTATAGAGCCCTCTCAGATATGCAAGATTTCTCAAGATGTTATCCTTCACCGTTAACGCAAATGGAGCCTTCTCAGATATGCAAGTTCCCTCACTATGTTATCCTTCACCGTTAACGCAAGTGATAATCAAATTCTGATCCGCACATGACTCCGAAAAGTTCGAGGTGCACTGAGACTGTTACATGCATTTAATTTAACTGTAGGTATTGAAATGACGTCATAAATAATTCAATGGATAAAAATCCAAAATGCAGAAAAAAGGTATAGCTTATTAAAAGAGACATAGGTCGTTGTTTCACCTTTGCTAATAACCATAAAACAACTCCGACCATGGGAAATCCAAACACAATAAAAAACACTATTAATGAATTTAACAATCACGCCCGCCTTAATTAAAATATATTTTTATCCATGCTCTTTACACTCCAGAATGTTTCTAAAAATAGTTTCATAAACATATTATTTTATTCATACGTAATTCTCATAAATTACAGTAATAACTGAGTAATATTAACATTCCTTATAGTTTTTTTTTACCATAAACGTAAACATTGTCATTACGCAGCGGCACGGAAAACAGATTATTGTATATTAATCGTTTTTACGCGTTTAAAAATAACTCTAATTGATATGTTATATAGTGATTAATTATATGTAAAATATTGGTTTTTGAAATGTCTTGAAGAATTAAATTTTACATAGTATTAAGTGTACAAAACTGTTTTAACCTCTAAAAACAATTCCTAATTTGCACATTTCAATATCTATTGAAAAAGAATGGTTATAACAGATTTTGTTATAAAATAACGCAAAATTAATAAAAATACAAAAAGCTTAAAATAATCTAGTTTATTTTTATCATAGTGCAAGTTTTTACACTGAGATCCATGTTCAGTGACAACATAACATATGTTTAATCGGACTTTTTGAATAGGTAAACGGGCGTTTCCATTTTAAACATCTATTATATTGCCGGTGAATATAGGCCAAAACGACATTTTATTTTTCTCAAACGAGTTTATGTACTAGCTCACTTAGAATGATCGATTGCGCATGCGAAGATCTCGTACGAAGCTACCTATGCAATAAGTTCAGGTTTGACGACTTCTTTATATAATAGTGATTTTATAGGTAGGTACAGGAAGTGTGGTCGTATGTATAGTGGGTTCTCACAGTATTGGTATTGTTATTTATAATTATTCAAAAAAAAAAAACAGTTTTCTCTAAAATGGTTATTGTGAATAAAAATTGTAGTTCTTAAAATTAATTAAAACGTAAATAAAAAGTTTTAATACTCCTATGTAAAAAAAAACTAACTTAACAAGAAAATGTGTTAGTTTAATGAATATAAATTCAGTTTAACTAGAATTTTATACGTATATATGGACGGTTAGGTGGTGATGTCTCTGCTCCACCCCGACCCTTGCTCGAGCCAGCCCGCGCTGAGCCAGTAGTAATAAATCAAATGTCCCTTAATAATCACAATCAGATCCAGCAAGTCCTCTCTTGTCTGTCCCCCAGTAACGCCCTAAGCCGAGGTTCGAGTCCCACTATGGGACACCCTTAGCAGTGTTGCTTAGTATTATTTAATTTACTCGGCTGGAGGCCCTTCTGGTCTCACCATGCCCGGTTAAACAGGAAAAGCTCCCTGACTTAACAGCGAGAGACAACTCAAAAAAAAATGATGTCTCTGTTTTACGAGTATTTTTATTATAATGTCTGCATATTAATTGACGACACGGTTGGCGCAGTGGCTAAGCGTGTGCTAGGTGTCGCTAGGTTCGATTCCCGCATGGAAAAAATATCTTTATGATCTACAGTTGTTTCCGAGAAGAAGAAATATTAATGAGGGGCAACGTAAACTTGCAACGTAAGAAAAAAGTTTTGCATTAATATTTTATAAACAGAGCGTCAAATAAATGCAAAAACGATTATTTCGGCTGATTGAATGTTTCATGCACTATTATGGAATGGTCCAATCAAAGCGGCTATTGCTTTTCAATTGCCGTTGCAAAACTCTATTAAACAAGCTGAAATAAATTATTGTGACCGTTTAATTTAGGCGTTGGTCAATTACTATCAACATGATCCGTTTACTGCGATAACGTCGATAGGGCTCTATGTACAACACGATGGCTGTTAAATGCAACATTACATAACACATAACATAGCATCACGCCTGTATTCCCCGAACGGTTAGGCAGAGGTGTACTATGTGTCGTGGAGAACAATGTTTAGTCTCTCAATTGATTACCGCAGTACTGAGGGTAAACAACGTGACGTCATTGCAAGATGGCGGCGCGTAGACAGAGTCTTGTTATGGGAGGTGATTGTGAAGAAGCGCAGTCTTGTGCGAGCATCGAACGAATACACTTCTCTGACATGAAACTGTCCGTTTGCCCGGAGTTAGAAAGTAGTTATTTTGTGATTTGTACCGAGTGAATTACCTACAACTGTTAATTGTATTGTGAAAGTGAAATACTAACTGATTTACATTGGAACTGTGATTTTATTGTAATCCTGCGTCATGAACCCTGTACCACCGAATCGAGATAGTGACAGCCCTATCGCTCAGCCATCGCTCACGCCGACATATACATTCATATTTTGCCGATGCGATTATTGAATCCCATATAATAGGGAGCGAAGCGAGGTGTTTACTTTAGCGATCAAAAAAGGATACACTATATGCCTAGAATTTTCTTGATAAAAAAAATGTGACTGGTTGCTAACAAACTTAAGTATCAAGACCTCTAGATCGATGTAGCGAATCTGTATTGGAAAAGTTTAATTCTACCAATCTTACCTGTACACAATTTCTGAGAAAATCTTAAGATCCAGTCGGTGATAAGTTCTAGATTTTCCGGTAACAAACAAAGAGTTTCGTCCAACCGGTCTTGAAACCTGACGGTATCGACAGATATTTCCTTTGTTATTCCTATGAGAACCATTTTCATGGAAATGATTCAACAATTTCCAAGATATAACAATAGTAGGGACACGCTAGCATAATGCCCCCGGCTCCGTCTTATCTCATTACACTAATTAATGAATCTAGTGCACTTAGGTATTCATTTTCTTGTCAACAAATATTTGTTCCGAACGGGGATCGAACTCGTACGTAGCGCAAGAAGTTAATCGTTTAGCCAACCATGCTCTCAAGAACTATCTATAGTTCTTGAGGGCATAGTTGGCGCATTGGACCACTAGACATGGAGACAAGGAGGCGGCTGCACATCTGCTGGTCTAGTGGTCCTGGGACGTGATCCTGGCTGTAAAGTTCACGTGTTACTGAAAATTTCCATACAGAAAAACCCAATAACACTTTTATTGGGTTTTTACTGACTGACTAACAGACTGGAGTTTGGATTTAGGTCTGGTAGACAGCAATAGGTTAGGTTCTTATTATTTATAACTCAATAACGGCATCAGTGACACGTCCCTAATCCTTCGCGAAAGATTATGCACCTTTTTAAGTCATCAAAACTTTACAACATACTAGCTTTCGCCCGCGGCTTCGCCCGCATTGATAACGAACCCGTGCATTGTTTCGGATCACATGTAGCGCCATCTAGCTTCCTAAAGCAATTGTGACGGTCGAAATTTATTGTTCTTTCCCTCGGCAACAGTACTTTTTTTTCTGGATGAAAGGTACCCTATGTCCTTTTCTGTACCCCTGACAACGTATATGCAAAATTTCATGATGAACGGTTCAATAGTTTAGGCTTGAAAAGTTAACAAACAAACTTACTTTCGCATTTATAATATTAGTTACGATTAGCATTTACTGATTATGATCAACGGACAAAATTTAAACAGACGAATTCATAGAATTATTTAATAAGACATTAAAGACATCGCAAATATATAGTTAGTAAAGCTGATACTCTACCACTAGCATTTATTACAATTTTACTAAGAAACTCCATTCTACGATCCAATCAAGTACACACAACTAGGTTGGCCCACACAAAGAGCTCTATTCAACAGGTCTGGGAACAAGTCGCTGGACTGGACCCTTTGTTTACCAGTTTCAACAATAAGAAGATACTTAAAACAGGCTTTTGTTGGAAGTGATAAAATATTGAAGCAATTTGGCATGTTTGATCCAATTTTGAAATTTTGTTTAGTTGGGACATTGATCTGAATCTAGAAAAATCAAGTTTCATATCATATATAATACTACCTAAATGAATTACTGATTGCATTAGTTAAGCAATATCAGTAAGGAATATTGAAGATTTGAATAACTCAGTCTCTTGAATTCAGACACATTTTATATCTTGAGGATGTGCCCGGAGCTCAAAGCTGTCCCACTGCTAGGCAAGGGTCTCTTCTCAGAACGAGAAGTGTTAGGCCTTAGTCCACTAGGCGACTATTAATTAAAAAAACATTTTGTATTCTTTAACAACAATTATAAACTCGCTTGGCATAATTTGTATTAATTTATTGTACAATAAAACAAGCACGATGCACAACTATTAATTCACCCATTTCCCTAAGTTGACTTTTATAACATGGAAGTTAACTTAGCAACTTAAACTCTTAATTTTTAAGCATTTAACAAGTTGGGAGGTTCTTAACGAGAATAAACAGTATCGTTTCTATTGCTCGGCTGGAGGCCCTTCTGGTCTCGCCATTTGCCCGGTTAAGCAGTAAAAGCTCCCTGAGCTAACTGCGAGAGACAACTCAAAAAAAAAAAAAAAAAAAATCGTTTCTATGAAACTTTGGATTTATTACTTTGGAATTTGAAAATTCTTTGACTTTTAGTAGGTACTTAATGAAGTTTTGTTTGCATTGATTTTCAATCCGAACATTATAAAGATAAAAAATATGTTTTTTTTATACGTTATCTTATTTTATTTCCATACTTTTATGAATATTTTAACCCTAAGTTACTATCACATGTCTCAAATGACTGCCGCATTGGTCCACTGGTCGCAAGCTATGGGTTCGATCTCCGGGTTGGTTAAAGTAAAGGAACAAATGTTTGTATGTAGATCTACAGATAATTGTTTCGTGTCTGGTTGTGTGTGCATGTGACATGTATGTTTGTAAACTGTACCCACGATACAGGAGAAATCTTAGTGTGGGGCAATGTTTTAAAAAAATAACAAAAAAAAAGTATTATTGAATTTTCCATCGGAAATTCTCAATAGAAACCGGTGTTCAGAATACTTGGCAGGTGACGATAGGGCCCTATTACCGAGGTCTTAATAACAGCATCGTGTAGCTACAATAGAACATCTCTGGCTAAACTTTCAGGGAATACAGGCAATGCTTTTTATGCGATAGTGTACTCGTATGTTATAAGATTATCTCACTTTATTTTTATTTTGGATTTTACCAATATTTTTTTATACCAAAGCATTTTAATCAGTTTCTATCACATGACGCAAATGCTAACGGCCATTTTATATACAAATTACAGAAATACGACTTTATTGCGTATAATAAATAGATACACCATTTTTTATTTTTATTAAATTACTTTACTATGGTAATAATTCATTAATAACACCTTTATTTAATCAATAAACACGTATTAGATATAAAATTATCTCTTTTGTATATTATTGCTGCTTCATCGCTTAGTCACCGACAGCGCAATCTTCCGTCTACTTAATGAGATGACGCATATAGCATTTAAAAACTAATAAGATTGTCAGCAACGATTTTTCAATCGGGCCTTCCCGTGTTTTTCTTTGTAGTAATTCAGATACCATTGACTGCCGCTTTGGTTTAGTGATCGCAAGCGCGACTACAGAGCGTGAGGTCCTGGGTTCGATTCAGAAAAATTATTGGGTTTTTCTGTATGAAAATTCTCAGTAGCAGCACGGAGTCTGGAACTGTACCCGATAAATGGTCAAATGTGGGTGAACAGTACACGTCTGCCTAACCCTTCGAGGAATACATCATCATACGTTATGTTACCAGGCACCATTTTACATGCTGAACTTCAGTTAACAAAAGTAACGTTTTACTTATGGTTGGGCCATAATAATTTCTTCATACATATTAATTTATTATACGATCACTATGTTGGGTTTGATTACATTTAGATTCTGATTCTGATGTTCTGACTCAGACCGTCTCAGTAATATTACTGAAGTCCCAGTATTACGGTTTGAGATCAAATGCAACAGTGTGACAAAAAATTACACACTTGAGAGCTCCATGACATTCTTGATACTGTATGTAGTCTATTATCCTATCGGACTAAAAGCTACAAAAAAAAAAGACAGTAATGGGCAGTGGCGTGCGGTTCATAAAGACAAAAAGACACTGCATACCCTACATAACTCAGATAAATATTTATTATAAGATATTTGAGGTGGCAAATCACATACATCATTATTTAATCGATAAGACGACGAACCAATACCAACATGTAGTAGGAATTTTTGGTAAATAAGCTTTTAAAATTTTCTGCCTACCCTGTCTAAAGACTCTGTGCACGCCGCTGGTAATGGGCAGAATTGTTACAATTAACAGTAGTTTACAATACCTAATATATATTTCACCACGCACTTTTAAAGGCTGTAAAATGTATTTCAAGTTTTTACTCCATCTTCATTATGTACTTAGCTAACACCGCTAAAACCACCTAATTTGTCTGATACCCTAAATTACCTTTCCAAAAATAATATTTACCTACTCATGTTGTTTACTCATAATATTGGAGTATTAGCGAAAATATTTTTCTACTCAAACACAAATAAGAGGTCTAAAAATAATTTAAGACGCTGTCTATATTTTCGCAAGCTACCAAACACAGAAAAAAAATCAAGTTTAGAATGTGATATTTTAGGTAGATTTTAGACTTTAATTGGTTAAGTGATTATATTTTTAAATATGATCTGGCTGAGAATTAAATTTCGATGCCTTTTTGATCTAAGAAAGAAAAAATGAGAATTTACGTAATTAAAAGCACAAATCAGTTTCTTAATTAATATTAAAAAGAGCACTGCAAAGTGACCGGGAAAATGCTTAGATGAAAACGATGTAAACATGCTACTTAAAATACGACTAAAAAATTAATAAGCGATATTCATTAGATAGACGGTATAAACATCAAAGTAATACTTAGTAAAGGTAATTAAATCAACAGTCCAGGTAATTATACTCAATTTATTCAGAGGAACTTCCTCTGCCCTTTGGAAGCTATTAGCCATCATTATCCATGATTTCTGCAAGGTATCATGAATGAATACACACAATAGATTTATCTTTAACAATATCATCTGCCTAGCCTTTTTCCAACTACATAGGGGTCAGCTTCCAGTACCGATTGCGACTGAATACCAGTATTTCACAGGGAGTGACTGCCATCTGACCTCCGCCACCCAATTACTGGGAGACGCTGAAACTCGAAGGTTAGATCTTTTGTCATTGTTAGATGTTTTGGCTGCTGACACCTGTGACAAGTGTCATAGTTATTCATATTTCACCCAGGGTCAACGTCCAATGCCTGACCTCAGCAAACGCTGCTTCACCTCTGAGATCCCCAGATATGCGCGGTAGCTATGAAGTTGCGATTGCATTTTCTGTTGTGTATCTTAAGTTACATATTTTTAAAAATCTTTAAGTATATACGTGTCGCGGGTTCGATCCCCGCACGGAACAAATATTTGTATGATCTACAGATAGTTGTTTCGGGTCTGGTTGTGTGTGCATGTGACATGTATGTTTGTAAACTGTACCCACGATACAGGAGAATCCTAGTTTGAGGCAACGTTTTAAAAAAAAAAAAAAAGAAATAAGAAAAATATAGTGTGACATTTTACAAAATTAGATTTCTAATTTTAAAAATATCCGTTAATTTGCTTACGTCAAACGTAAACACCAAAAAACTTCCACACAAATATGGCAATAATCTAATGACGCAGTTCCAAATAAAACCAGTTCATTGATTTTAGTCTGAACAACAAGATGTAGTCTAAATATTTTGCCTTAAATTAAAGCGCAATAGGTTTAGTTTTGTTTATTATTTCAATTACCTACTTAAGGTACCTAAAGAGACGACCGAAGAAAATTGGTCTACGCTTAGCACAAAGCTTTAATTTATCCTTAAGATAAAAACACTCGCATATCATATCGTGTTTAAAAGTCAATAGATTCATATTCAATTTCCAAATTCATAAAATATAACATAGCATCACGCCTGTATTTCCCGAAGGATTAGGCAGAGGTGTACTATTGTACACCCACATTTCGCGCATGCCGTTATTGAGTCCCATGTAATAGGGAGCCAGCTTATTGACATCTACCGGGCACAGTTACAGACTCCGTGCTGCTACAGAGAATTTTCATACCGAAAAACACAATAACACTTTGCCCGACCCGGGAGTCGAACCCAGGACCACAACAAGTTGCGCTTGCGACCAGTAGACCAATGAGGCAGTTAAATTTGAAATTCGAATATTACATAAGTTGTTATATGATTTATATGTTTATAATTATGTACAAAATGTTGTGAATATATGACAATTTACATTCATTATGTGTTTTGTCAAAAAAATTAACTTTGTAATTGACAAAACAGTTTATGAATTATTTATGCAAAAGTCAAGACCAAAATTAATTACATAAAACAAATTTTTATCATTAAGTAGGTATCAACTTTCGTTCACGTTGTTGCATTTTTAATGATATGGATGCGATGCCACAATTTGTGCAGTGGTTGGGCGATCCACTGCTGCTCTGTGTCGCGGGTTCGACCCACGCACGAAACAAAATTTGTATGACCTACAGATGTTTAAGATCTGGGTGTTTGTGCATACTTAAAAAAAAGTTGATGTATTTCTCTTGTATCGTGGGTACAGTTTACAAACATACATGTCACATGCACACACAACCAGACCCGAAACAACTACCAGTAGATCATACAAATATTTGTTCTGTGCGGGAATCGAATCCGCGACACCGAGCGCAGAAAGCTAATCACTTAGCCACTGCGCCATCTGTGCCGTCAAAGTAATATCGAATTCAAAACTGCTAAAATTATACATTTTCAAATACTTAAGGCCGTTCTATTTAGTTTTTCTATACATTTTTCAGTATTTATTTATCAACACGGAAGCTAGTAGCATATACATATATATATATATATATATATATACACGTTTGTAGTTCAATGTCATCGATATTTTGTACACGTTCAACAACCGATGGTGTCTCAAGGTGTCATAGAACACTTTTAGTTTATAATTCACAAAATAATTAATCAAAATGACCTACTTAATTCATTGTATGTACAACATAATTATGTAGGTCACTGCTTTTATATAAGACTAGCTGTGCCCGCGACTTCGATCGCGTGGATGTCGGAAGTTAACAATGTATTTTTTAGTGAGACCAGATGCACTTAACCCTATTTTCTTCTGAAATAAAAGAATTGTTCTAAAATAAAAGTAGCCTAAGTTACTTCTTATTACATCAGCTACCTGCCAATAAAAGTCCCGTCAAAATCGGTCCAGCAATTCCAGAGATTAGCCTATACAAATAGACAGACAGACAAAAATTGTAAAAAATGTTATTTTGTTGTATGTACCGTATATATATATTCATATGCATGTAGTATAAAACGGTTATTTCAATATTACAAACAGACACTCCAATTTTATTTATATGTATAGATGTTGGTTTTCAATAATTTAAATTGAAAACAGATATACAAAAGTTGATAGTATACATAGATTATATGTGAAGTAAGAATAATAAATTCAACCCATTACTGTCCCACTACTGGGCAAGGGTCTCTTCTCCGAACGAGAAGGGATAGGCCTTAGTTCACCACGCTGGCCCGGTGCGGGTTGGCGGACTACACACACCGTCATGAACTTTATGCCCTCTCAGGTGTGCAGGTTTCCTCACGATGTTTTCCTTCACCGTAAACGCAAGTGATAATGAAATTCTGATCCGCACATGATTCCGAAAAGTCAGAGGTGCGAGCCGGGTTCCAACTCAGACCCTCCTGCATGGAAGGCAAACGTTCAACCGCTAGGCTATCCCTGATAGTAAAGTAAGAATAAAATAGTTTTTTTTTTAACTTTTGTTTTCGTGGAAATATGAACTACTATTTTGTAAATCTACAGCAGAGGTTACCAGACGTTTTTTCTCATAGACCACTTTCAAAATATGGCTGGTTCCGGTGGACCCTCTGCAGCTACATTTCTACCATATTGTAAATTGAATTGCAGACCCCCATTTTTTTATCACGCCAACGTAGACCCCCGTCGATCTCCCGTGGACCCCTGGGGATCCACCTGGGCCACTCTGGGAACTAATAATCTACAGCATGAATTTTCTACTTTAGAATTAATAATAAAAAGCCATTTACTGTAAATTATATGAACAGAATATCTCTATTTTCTTTAAAACAACGCCAGAAATTTTTCTCCACAGTCTTAAAGAAGATACAGAAATAAGTACATACATTTCTAAATAAGACATTTTTCAACCACATAAACTAGTTGCCCAAATAGGTATTTTGCCGAATCAATTTCAATTACACAATCTTATAGCTCGTTTAAACCACCATCTGGTTCAGTTCAATGCACTGACTTGATGCCAAGAATGCGTTTACGCAACAACTGCACTCACGGTAATGCATACGACATAATATTATGACAAATTAATTAATTCAAAATGCGAAACTGTTTTTACTGACAAAAGAAAGGAATAATACAGGGTGGATACGCCACCCTGTATCGCTAGTATACAAATAAAATGATTTATATGAAAAATTCAACGATTTTCTTGCATGTTAGTTTTTGTATAGGTACTATAGGAAGATACTTAATATTTCACTCTGCTCTCGTTTCTCTCAGTACACTCATTCATGCACGTGTAAATAACGATCATTTTATTTAGAACAGTGCCTCGAGTAACTTTTGATAGTAAAATACGTAAACTATAAAGTTTGTGTAGAATCTAAAAATGCGCGCGCATTAAGTGAAATTGTATCAAAAATACACGCACACGGTTTGAAGTTTTTTGACAATTTAATTATTTATTGATTATAATTATATTTTATGGTCAATAAATTTATCCACATTATAAATGCGAAAGTATAAGTAACTCTGTCTGTCTGGTTGCTAACCAATCGTTATGTAATTTTACAAAGGAAATTAAAAAAATTACCTGAGTCCTACAGAAGGATGTAGGCTAATTTTTACTATATCAGCCAAAAAAAGAATTAGATAATAAATACAAAATTCACGCAGACGAAGTCGCGAGCAACACCTAGTTATAAATAAATATAGTTTAAGACTGTTTTACAAAGAGATTGTAAACATTCTTTAAATACATTAAGTAATTACGAGCATTTTCAAAAACTGATTTCTAAATTCATATTTTTTTGTGTAAATTAAAAAAGATTAGCACTAGTTTTGAAACCTCCTACTGTATCCTTCACTGAATTTGATGATACGCATTTAATTTTATATTAATCTAAGATAGCTGATAACATCAATATGCATCAAATACAATTAAAATTCAGTTCGTCGTCGTTAATTAGTCTGATCTTTATTACACTACTTTGTGTACAAAGGACGTTTATAAACTTCCGAAACTAATAAAAAGTAAAGTTTTATAATTTTTTTTATAAAAAGTTAAGTTTTATATATTTTTTTTTAACTTTTGTATTTTTACCTTTTTCAATGCTATCGAAGTCGATGGCCATATCTTACTTAAGGCTTCCGCCCGCGGTTTCGCCTGCGTGGATTACGAACCCGTGCATTTTTTGTGCGGAACATTAATTATATTTCTAAAATAAAAGTAGTCTTAGTTACTTCTTATAATATCAGCTATCTGCCAGTGAAAGTCCCGTTAAAATAGGTCCAGCCGTTTCTGAGATTTGCCGGAACAAAGAGACAACGGAAAACAATTTTAAAAATTGCCTTTTTGTTTTAAGTACGATTCCCGGGGGCTCGATTCCCGCTCAGAACAAATATTTGTATGATCCTACAGATACCTATACTATAGATACATATATTATTTACGAATTGATACGGTTCGCATACATAATATCATCTTTAAATTCATGAATACGCTATGGGATACCAGCGACCGACAAATAAATCTACGAAATAATAATCATCCAACAGTTAAAACAATATCGTCGTCACATCCAAATAGATTTTTACTTGGAACATACAAATAAATAATCACACATTTCAAAGAGTTGTTTGCAGAAGACTGCTTGACAATCGCAGAATACGCCACAACAAACGTAAGTGAGTCAATATTAACATGATTTAAAGGTTACTGAATAAATTATCAACAAGTTATTGAACGAACCCACGTGGTCGTTCACATTTATGTATATTTTATGAACTTCCTATTATTTATCAATACATTTCCTTGTCAGTGCCCCCAATTTTTCGTTCGGAAGTTTCGTTTAACTTACTGATATTTTACGACATGGTTTGGCTAGAGGTTGAGCGATCGATTGCTGAGCTACGTGTCGCGAATTCGATTTCCGAAGAGAACAAATATTTAGATATCCTACAAATATTTGCTTCGGATTTGTGTTGATTTGTGTTTTTTAAAGCACACAAGATACAAGAAATATTTAGCTATAGTGTTGGGCAACGTTTTATAAAAGAAAATAAATAATGATTCTAACTTACCAATATTTTTGTTGTGACATTGATCTAGAAAATTTATTGTAACTATTGAATGTACTACCAATTAATTTTATAATCAACCTTTACAAGGTCTCTTCCGTTGAAAATATTACGAGATATTACAATAAAAACTCATTGTTTCTATAAAAGGACATCAGATACCGATCCAATTTGACTTTGAACTTTAACCTTCTTAGTATGTCCGTTATCAGTGAGCCCACCGTGGCTTCCAGTTAAATGCTAAATGGCAGAAAGAGAACATACCTACTGTTTTACGCTCTTATTAATCCTATAACATTGTCTCCCTCTCTCACCCTGAATATATTTTTTAAACTGCCATCGTGATCTTTCAATGGAGATTGTAATAGTAAAGGAAAAAGGCTGAAAGTTTCCATACGTGATATAAAGTGACTTTTTTTTAAAGTTTCGATTAAATGACTGATCAAATTTTACATTACATGTATAACACATGTTCCTAATTTAAAATTTTACCTTCTTAAAGTAAACTTTAAAAAAATATAGCACGTTACTTTGAAAAGATGTGTATAGAAAAAGGCTAACGAAAAATGAAGTAAAAAAATTACAAACTATTTTTTCAATTTGACTTTGAACTTTTGCATTCTTAAAAGTTAAGTTTAAACAACGGAAACGGTGATGCGTCTCTCGATCTGTCCATATACAACCGTGGACATTTATGGTCTGATGAAATATGGTCATGATGTAATAATAAAATATTTCCGATACTTCCGTTGTACATATTTATAGGCAAGCCCACGAATAGTGTTGTTGCATCGGAATCATGGCAAGGCTACAGATAGATTTGGTTTCGATTTAATAATAAAAAATCATATCATTTGACTGAACCTTATTTGTGTACCTTATTTTTACGTTATTTAAAACAATATGCGTCAGTTAAAATTAAATTTAATTACGGAGACTGAAAATAATTAAGTTAATAAAATTAACTAAATATTACAATAACATAATTAAAGTTGTATTGCAATTTTGAACTGCGCAAAAAGTATTTTTACACAATTTTGCGTTAGTTACGAGGTATAATTTAAAAAATTTCCGCGACCAATACTTACTGCTTCGAAATCCATAATTTGTTTCTAAATAATATTATAACAATAAATTATGTCAAACCAGAGCCTAAATATTTGGAGGTTATATTACATTTATTCTAATTCATTACAACTCACATCACGCACCTAAATTATTTTAAAAAGAATAATTTAATTTGTTTTTCGAATAATATCTATCAACCTGAAATAAGATATTAGCAAAATACCAAGGTGATCAGTGAGTTTTTATCCAGATAAAATATTATTTTTATCTATCAAATAAATTTATATTTCAGTTTTTAAAATAAATCCAATAGGTACCTAAGCCTAACTTCTTCTGTGCTTACGAAGTCAATGGTATATTATATCCCTCATTAGGCTAATTATGTCCGGTTCAATTTTATTGACTTAAATATTAGTTGGGAATACTGGATTTTTAGTGTAGCCTAGGACTTTTTTAAAAGGGCACCAAAAACACGTCTGGTGTGTTTAGTAGTAAGTAGTGGTCATAAGCCCAACATTGAGACAATAGTGGGCTAAATTATTAAATGATCCCCACGCTACTGGCTGCAATAAAATGTTTAAATATTACACGTACAAATCCAATCATAAGCGAAGATTTTCTTCAAAGTGAAGAGTATAAACAAAACCCGTTATGGTCTACAATGCATAACCATCATTTAAAAAAGCAAGACTATACGATACTAGCTACATAAACCAAAAACCAGAATAAGAAGGAAAAAAATGATGTTTCCAGGTATTAAAAAAAATCTAAATTATGATAATCAAATCCAACTGATCTTTTATATTATGTGTTTGTATCCTAATCTAGACAGGTTGGCGCCTAATATAAAATACGAAAAAAGCGATACTATTAATATATTGTGACTTCATTGATTAAAAACGATGACAACAGTCTTGGTTTCTAATAATATATATATAATATGGTTTTTTAGCCCTACGCTAGGAATAAATCTTAGGCGCACACAAACACAAATATTCACATGCAAACATATAAACATTCAAACCCTAGGTAAGACATAAAAATATTTCTGCCGTGCGAGAATCCCACCGCGACACTGCGCAGCAGTCCATCGATCAGCCACTGCGCCAACTGTGCCGTCAATAAATAATATACTGGTTTATTTAATCGTAAAGTAAGGCTGACTACTTGAAATCGTCAAATTATATCCATTTACAATTATTGAAGGAGTACCTAGTATACATAAATCAGACAAATACGAATATAACAATCAGTGTTGTGTAATGAAGCTCGATAACCTAATCATAACTAATATTATAAATGCGAAAGTAAGTTTGTTTGTTTGTTTGTTACCTTTTCACACCTAAACCGCTGAACCGATCATCCTGAAATTTTACATATAAGTTGCCAGGTGTACAGAAATGGACATAGGGTACCTTTCATCCTGAAAAAAGTACGTAAGTAACGTTCTTATGATAATAGATGGCGCCACGTATCTTTCGCAAGCAGAGTACAACCCGAATTGACTGTCAAATTCTAACGCGAGCGAAAGCCGCGTGCAAAAGCTAGTAAATAAATAAAAGAAAAACTCTTGCATAAAAAAAATAAGTACGGAAGGTTGGCTCCAAACAACGGACGAAAACAGGCACATGCACACATGGACGCTTATGTACGGCGATCTTAGACCATTTCAAACTAATGCTAATTGCGTTGCAAGTGCCCACGTTTAGGCGTATGTACGCCTGTGGGTGCGTGTGAGAGCCAGCTTTCTGTACCTATTTATTTTTTAATTATTGTTTTTTTCAGAATAATTTCCCTAACGAAATTAATAAATCCCTAAAATCTCGTTTTATTAAAAACATTAATGTTAATACCGAAGGACACCTGGCATCAATTCGTATGATAATATTTCTTTTAAAACAGGTCTGATTTAATTATTTTCCTGTGCCAAAATTACAAACCCGAATTAGTCCGGATTTTTATATTGAATATACGTTTTCAAAGACTCTTTAGTAATCTATACATATAAATAAAATTGGAGTGTCTGTTTGTAATATTGGAATAATCGTTTTTTTACTACATGCATATGAATATATATACGGTACATACACCAAAATAACATTTTTTACAATTTTTGTCTGTCTGTCTGTCTGTTTGTATATGCTAATCTCTGAAATGGCTAGACCGATTTTGACGGGACTTTTATTGGCAGGTAGCTGATGTAATAAGGAGTAACTAAGGCTACTTTTATTTAAGAAAAAATCTTAATCTAAATCATAAGTAAAAGTAGCCTAAGTTACTCCTTATTACATCAGCTACCTGCCAATAAGTCCTGTCAAAATCGGTCCAGCCATTTCAGAGATTAGCCTATACAAACAGACAGACAGACAGACGGACAGACGGACAAAAATTGTAAAAAATGTTATTTTGGTGTATGTACCGTATATATATTCATATGCATGTAGTAAAAAACGGTTATTTCAATATTACAAACAGACACTCCAATTTTATTTATATGTATAGATGTATAGATAAAAGCATCACGCCCGTATTCCCCGAAGAGTAGGCAAGTACTATTCTACAACCACATTTCGCCGATACCGTTATTTTTGTCCCTATTACATGGGACGGGGTGAGCCCATTGCCATCTACCGGGCACAGTTCGAGACTCCGTGCTGCTACTGAGAATTTTCAAAGAGAAAAAACTCAATGACACTTTGCCCGACACGGGAATCGAACCTAGGACCTCGCGTTCAGCAGCCAGGCTTGCGACCAATAAACCAATGAGGCAGTAAAAAAACAATTATTTTTATTTTGAAGATTTTCTTAATCACTTGACCATTACAAAATTTCGGTATTTATTCAAAAAGGGATTTTTATATTTAATGACGGTTGATCCGGTTTTGAAGACCACTACCTATATTTTTATAAAACAACGGTTTTACCCTATAATTAACGTGATCTTCATTCGTCATCTACCTATACTGCTATGAAAAACGTTTGAGAAAGCAAATGGACTGGACAAATATCCCGTTATATTCACATGTCCTTTGAATAATAATATGTATTTGCCGTCGTAACAGATAAAAAACGAAACCGTTATTTTAACAGATTAGCATAGACATCGCCCTTCCTTTACATGTCTTAACAGGTCAGGTATAATAAACATTGAAATGTTAATATAACCTCTGCCTGATTGGTCTAGTGGTCGTAAGTGCGACTGCTGAGCGTAAGCTACTGAGTTTGATTCCCTGGTCGGACAGTGTTATTGGGCTTTTCTGTATGTATATTCTCAGTAGCAGCACGCAGTCTGGATCTGTGCCTGGTAGATGTCCAATAGTCTCGCCTCCTAATAAATGGGACTCAATAACGGCATCAGCAAAATGTGGGTGTACAATAGTACACCTCAGCCTAGCGTAATGTTTTGTTTCTCTCACTTTTAGACGAATTCCACTCACCTCTACATCGACGATCTGTTCTGTTCATCGCGTAAAAACTTGCTACCGTTGAAGTATTTATAAAAGACCTCGTGCCGTCTTAATTTGGGCCTCTTCGCCCTTATTCGGTATAGCGAATCAACGCTTTTTTTTAAAACGAAACGAAGATACTTTCTTGTTAATAAAGGTACCCATTATTGCTTAACAATAAATCTTAAACGTTAAGATAACGTTCTTAACTTTAACAATTTATTTCGATACGATGCGTTCTATCGCAGAACAATATCAGCGATTTTTAAACCCAATACTAAAGATTTTCTGTATCAGACCGAATCGTTTAATTTTATTCGATTCAGACGTTTAAACTTTTACGCTTATCTGGACTTCAAAGAAATTTACACTGTATTATGAGACCAGAAAATCGGATTCTCATGGTAAAAACTCTTTGTAATGAGCTCAGAATCAGTTGTTTTAAACATTTTGGATGGAGAACAGAGAGGACACATATAACTAGACGCTCTACGGGACTTTATTTATTTTTTTCTTTTCATATACAAGACTCATTATGTTTTCCCTATAGAAATTTAAACGACATTCACTCAACATTAACTGCACGCGGCTGACATATTTGAGAGGTATTCAACTTATTCCTATTGTTTAAGTTGAAACATATTCAAGTGTTCATAATATTATTCATCAAAAGCCGTGTTTAGTGTTTACGGAAATGCCAAACAATCAAACAAAACACCCCTTTATCCCATTAGCGCGATTAACAATCCCAACTGATGATGAAAATTGAAAATCAATAGTACAAACCGAAATGCACAAACGTCATATTGACATAAGAGGGACCAATATTTACTCAATAGTCACGTATCAGTTAAGCACACCGATCATTGTCGCAATTTGAGTCAACAAATAAGTGCAAAATGTTGATGACGCATGCATTTGGTTCCGTAGTTTAGCCTGGTTTTGTTTGCCAGTGAGTGAAATACGGCGAATATTCGACGTTTAAAATTTTTAGTGCATTATAGAGGTAAACGAACTAGCTTGGCCATATTACGGTACGCCATCAGTGCTAGCCTTTAACATCTTCAGTACTTATAGTCGCCTGCCTGAAACTTAAGCTGAAATGCCTTGTGCAACGGCCGATGTGTGTGTTTCATCGTATCTGCCCCACAGCGGCGTGCACAGAGTTTTAAAACAGGGTAGGCAGAAAATTTTAAAATCTTACATATCAAAAATACCTATTGCATGTTGGTATGAGTTCGTCGTCTTGTCGATTAAATAATGATGTATGTGATTTGCCACCTCAAATGTCTTATAATAAATATTTGTTTGAGTTATGTAGGGTAGGCAGTGTCTTTTTGTCTTTATGAACCGCACGCCACTGCTGCCCCATTGGTTGTCACAAGCGAGTTTTGTTCGATCCTCGGGTAGGAGCAGCCTGGAGTTGTAACCGGTAGAAAGTAATTTTCGCAAGTTTCGCTTTATTGCCGTATTGTATTAACAATGGAAATGGCGAAATGTAGGTGAACGTGTACAATAGTTTATTTTTTTTATTTATTTTTTACTTTTATTTTTAATGTCTTGTGTTTATAAACATACCTGTCACATGCACACACAACCAGACCTGAAACAAACTATCTGTAGATCATACAAATATCTTTTCCGTATGGAAATCGAACCCGCAACACCAAGCGTAGAAAGCTAAACCCTTAGCCACTGCGCCAACCGTGCCGGACACTATATGTACTTCATAGCGAATAACTGTATATACTATGAAGTACATACAACTATGATGAGAAACTACTACATCAGGCATATATACATAACTACATAATTATAACAGAAAGGTAGTGACGTGTTGTCATAGTTCACCGAAGGCTCGGTTGAATTCTTATCAATCTTATACTTTTTAATATTCAGAACTAATTTAACCAGTTACCACTATATAATATATACCGTAGGATTTGAACCCATGATCTTAGGGTCACCAGTCACCACTGACATTAGAACTTAATGATCTTATATAAAGATAATCTTAACAGCGAAAGAAAACCGTTATTATATATCAATGAACTATTTTATGATCGGTCCTCCATTTAATAACAATTCTATGCTAATTCAGGGTTTTATAGTTAACGAGTATATGGTTGATTAATCTTAATTTACTTGTTTCTATGGCGATGCGAGAAAAATCAACACGTGTTCGCAGAGTTATCGTATATCAATAAGATGTCGTAATCATTCGTTTATTTTTGAAGTTGTCCGTTCACATGTTCATGCACGCCTATCAAAGATTAAGTAATAACTTCAGCAGATGGACGATTGGTCACCGACACCACGCTGTTTTTAAGTTTCTGTCGATGATAAGTCGGCCGTCTAGTACCTAGCATCTAGTCTAAACTTTTTTAAAGTGCCTGAAAAGGACTAGTTGAAATAAAAATATTTGATTTTGACGTTCAAATCGTCAAAATCGACTATATTTGGAAACGAAAACTTTTGTTCATACCTACCTAATAACAGCCTACTGGTGGACTTACTGCGTAGTCTGTTGGATCTGAAGGAATCGGAATTGGAAGGAAATGAATCATAAGTAATATCAAGTTATAGCACAACCTGAAATGGACAGAAATACAAGGCGAGATTAATTAAGGGAAATAAGGTCCCGTTAGACCTGAACATCTTCTCAGAATGAGAAGGCTTTAGTTTACCACGCTAACAAGAAGCGAGAGCCTTGTGAAGCCCTTTCACGTGTGCAAATCGCCTCTCAATGTTTTCCTTCACCGTTAACAGGGGAAGGGAAAGGCATACTTATTTAAAAATAAAATAAGCATAAGTTTTTGAAAGCTTGCACGTTGCAGTGAATGCGGAATATGTATTGGCGTTCACGGATAACCAGTCTACATAATTTGCCCATTCATTTCTAATTCCAACCTTGAATTAACTTGCCAAATAATTTGTACGTGCAAAAAATAAACTTTTTGGAAACATAAAAAGTTGTTAAGGGTATAAATACGTAGCTAATATAAATAAGTTTATCCTCAATTGAAATAGTTTAATATTGAAGGTGTCAACAAAAAAGTCTGTTGCAGACAACGGATTCTCGCAAAAACAATGATGACCTTTGATAATCTGACTTGTCTGATCATTTGTACTGAAAAACGTCTGAAATACCGAATTATTTGGTAAAGGTTTAGGGGTGAGAATGTCCATCAATGCGTGCGTTGTCACTTTCGCTCGTGTACTTTAATTTTATTGTGACTTTATATTCGGAAAAATGTTTGTACATAGCAAAATATTTAGTTCCTTGTATTTTAGTTATATCACTAAAATGTTCAACTTCTATACTCAGAACTTTCATATAGAAAAACGTAATAACACTTTTCCTGACCTAGGAATCGAATCCAGGACCTCATGGTCAGCAGGTGCGCTTACGACCACTAGACCAATGAGGCAGTCTAAAAGTTCATTCTCACAAAAAATCTAACTAATCAAACTGCATACAATATCAGTAAAAACTTGTGTATGTACACAATTGTGTATGTCGGCTGCTATACCGCCATGATTCCGTGACCAAACTTATAAAAGGATAATGTCAAGGTTATAATCGAATTCCAACTTTTCCTGTATTTCCAAATCTGCCTCGTACCATATCAGGGAAACTATCCTTTGCATATTCTTCTACATTAACTTCAATTCAAGACTTGTTTTCTAGCATTTTAACGTTGCAATATTTAGAAGAATTTATCGTCATCGTCATCGTCATCAGCCAGAAGACGTCCACTGCTGAACGAAGGCCTCCCTCAAGAGGGGGGTTTGCCATAATCCCCACGCTTGGCAGGCGGCTTGGGGATCGCAGTGGCTCACCGATTAGTGAGAGGACGCTGCTGCCCGTCCTCCGGTGTCTGGCCGCAGTTTTAAGACTTACCCGGGTCGTTTATTTATCGTCAACTTTTTATTCACACAAAGATAAACGATTCATGCTTAAGAAATTATATGAGGATATATTGAAAATACTTTTTTTATAAAATTTTTGAGTGATTGGTTGGTGGTTGATTTTTATAATAGATCCACACTGAAGGAACTATTCTTGTGTCGCCAGTGCGATTACAAACATAAATCTTCTCATGCAAAGATACCTAGAAAACAGTTGTACAAAACAACTTGTTCTAACAGGCATTGCTGTTCCATCCGGGCATCGACATCACATATAGTGCAGAAAATCAATCACTTAGCTACTGTGCTTATCGTCTCGACGTACGACGTTTAACGATACGTATCACTACATATTATAAAACAAAGTCCCCCGCCGCGTCTGTCTGTCTGTTCGCGATAAACTCAAAAACTACTGAACGGATTTTCATGCGGTTTTTACCAATAGACAGAGTGGTTCATGAGGAAGGTTTAAATGTATAATTCGTTAAGGTTTTGTGTACATTGGCCGAAATATGACGATAGTTAAAGATGTCGGAAAAAAATCATGCCAACTGAGGGTTTTCCTGGCGTGCGCCGAGTAAATTGCTCGACGTATCAGGCTGATACGACACTACAACAGAAAAAAAAGAAGGTGTATATGCTCTGCTACCTGTGCGAAGTTGGAGCGGGTCGCTAGTGTAGGTCGCAAAACTCAGACGCAACAATTTCTATTAAGAATTTTATATTATATATGATGTCACCTCTTGATAATGTCTGGTATTTTTATAGTACCAATGCGTGTTGCATCAGTAATATAACTGTTTACCTTTAAATGAACCTCATATGCAAATAAGTGCGTTTACTAGACAAACACAATGGATCTGGATTTAAATTCACCACTGATATGCAGCTGTATACGCCATGTATTTCAATTATTATACAAATTATTTATTTATACTTATGTAAAGGATTATTTAAGGAATGAGCGTAAAGGCTCCCTTTTCTGATAAGATCGGTCCAAGATTAAGAGGATTACGTAATTTGATTAGATGATGTAGAAAAGCAACGGTAACTGCCTTATTTGTATAGTGATTGCAAGTGCGGCTGTTTAGGTCGAGATCGTGGGTTCGATACCCTGATCCAGCAATGTTATTGGGATTTTCTGTAAGAAAATATTCAACAGTAGTCTCGGGTTTGTAATTCTAGTAGTTGGGAATAAGCTCGCCCCTTATTTAATGTGTCTTAATAACGGCATCGGCGAAATATGGTGTACAATAAAACACCTCAGACAAAACCTTCGAAGAATGCAATCGTTTTAAGGTAATGTTTCACTTAATATAAAGCCCAAAGTATTATTCCACTTACGTAATTCAGTTGAGGTCATGAGAACCATCGTGGCCTAACTAGATTTTGTACAATATTGAGTTTATGATTTCTTACAGTTAAAATTGATTTTGGTAGAAAACAAAATAGTATTTCCATGGTGGCCTAAAAGTGATTCAATAAATATTCAGTAGATTGTTAAAATTGGCAATTTTTTGAAACCAAAATGATAATTTAAACTGTAAGAAATCATAAACTCAATATTGTAAAAAATGTAGTTAGGCCACTATGGTTCTCATGGCCTCAATTGTTTAGTCTATTGATTAATTACGCTTTAACGATACCAGAAATATAAAACCAAGTTACAAATAATATTAAAATAAGTTCCTCATACGATTCGTAAATCAAACCATCGACACAATTGTAAATAGAAAAGTAACTGTGTCTGTCTGTTACCTCATCACGACTCAACTATGGATTCGATGGTAATTAAATTTGACAAGGGGTAGTCTGGGTCCAGAGCATTTTTTCAGCAAAACACTAATTAGATACAAAATAAACACAGTCGAAATCTCGGACAAAAACTATTTTACATGAAATATAGACGCACGAAATCTAGAAGCTATGGCCTACAATATGATAACTAATTATGTAATTGCAAGGCGATTTTGGAACTTAAGGAAAATAATAATAAGGAAAAGTCAACTTAATTTCCCAAGATCATTTGTTGCGGTCTAAAGTGGAAGGTCTATCCTCAGCGGTAAAACTCTTCAAGCTAATATGCGTATCGTATGATTTGTTTACACGCCATCTCAATAGCTCTTAGAACATACCATAGTATCACGCTATCATGTATTCCCGAAAAGGCTAGAGCAGAAGTGTATTGTGGTACAATGTCCACTCTACAACAATACACCTTTCACGTAATAGGAGAGCCGATTATCATCTACCAGGCACAATTCCAAACTCAAGGCTGCTACTGAGAATTTCACCCAATCACACTTTTCCCGACCTGGGAAGGGAATTTAGGACCTTACGCACTCAGCAGTCGCACTTTCAACCACTAGACTAATGATGCAGTCTTAGGATTTAATCATTAGAATAATATTAAAAGCATCACAAATTCAAACAAAAAGTTTTCATGTTATAACATGAATTGTTGATAAATAAATAAGGATAAACAACCCCAATAAAGGTATCATTTAAAAGATTTAGACCCGAGAAAAAAAAAACCTTTATTTCTTCTACGTATTCGTAAATATTAAAGGAAATAACAGCTTTTTAATTTACGAATTTATTTCGAAATGTATATCGAAATAGGCTTTATCGTTGACACAAAAATAAATATACTGTTTAACCAAACAAAAAAATAATGAAAATACTCACTTTTCAGCGCCCATCTCTTGTTCAATATCAATCCATCCAGGAACTTGTACCCTTGTTCCCTGCAAACCGTCTCCTTAACGCTAGCTACAGCACTAGTAAGGGACAACAGATCGCTAGCCAGCACCACAGAAGACGCGTAATCAGGGGATTCTTCCACATGTCTAACATTTCCATCCCTATCCCCTATCTCATCCCCATAAGCGTCATAAGAAGAAGATTTAGCTTCTTCAACAGCTTTCGTAACAGCATCTTTCTGTACCGTACCATTGGACTTAACTAAACCAGTCAACTTTGCCACTAATGCCTTATCCAAACCTAAATTTTGAACTGTTCTGTTTAGTAGAGCCAAATCTCTATCATTTAGAGTTCTATTAGAATTAAGGATTGGTGATAATTTTTGTAGCACTTCTTTGTTTAGTATTGTAGTATTCAAAGTGTTCGGATCGATGGCGGCAGTTGCCGCGCACGCGATTAAAAAAACCGCCGCGGAAATCATAACGTCGTGCGCGCGCGCCGTCACTGGCGATACTGAGGCTTCGTTCAATCCTTCGAAGCTTCGATCATTCATGTCGGTTCACAGCTCTGGGTTCTATCGCCTTTTTAATATTGTAATAACTTCATTGTTATTGATCGGTGGTTGATTATCGTTTGGTTCTCGATGTTTCGTTTGGTTCTTGACTTTAATTTTGGATCATGAATAATTTTATGCAATTAATTAAAAATAGGTATGTCAATTTTTTACTGCGCTATCTGGTTACAAAGCCAGTAACTGAGATTTCTATTTATATTTATTTACGATGCCTATTTAGTAAGAACATCATATCTCTTTTTGCATAAATGCAGCATTATAATTACCAAACTCAAGAACTTGTAATTAAATTGAAAATGAAGCGTAGTTACTTTTAAACTAACATAACATAGCATCACGCCTATGTTCCCCGAAGTGTTAGACAGAGGTATACTATTTACACACCCACATTTCGCTGATACATTTTGATATTGCTGATTGATATTATTTTGATTTCGCTGATTGATGAGTCCCATGTAATAGGGGGCGAGCCTATTGCTATCTACTGGGTATAATTCCAGACTCCATGCTGCTACTGAAAAATTTGATGCAGAAAACCCAATAACACTTTACCCAACTCTGGAATGTAACTCAGGACTTGTTGCTCAGCAGTCGTTCACAGTGTAAAGGGTGGCCTCTTTACACTCACCCCTTCCGGGAAGATCCTTTCTGCATTGCACCGTGGTGGGCTTCGGTGCGGTCTTTTAAGAGTTCCCGAGGCCCACCATATGGTGTTGAGGCGGACCAACGTGGTGAATTTAGCCGGTAGAAGTCCGGCACACCCCTCCATCCGCCCCAAGCGGAGGATAGCCCACGACGGGTTCTCTCCAAGATAATAAAAAAAAAGGTTTGACCACAAGTATCCCCATTTGTAATCAATTCTGCGGTTACTGTTAAACAAATAAGCAAAGTTGCGAAACTCAAGTACTTATCCTGATGTGTGAAGTTCTTAAATGTAACTTAATCTTAGGTATATAGTTGTAAATAATTTAAACTGCCTTGAAAAAAAATACATTTTAATATTGAAATGTCTAGTTGCCAAATGTTTATGCTGCAACACTTACAAAAAATACTATATAATATTTCTTAGATAAAAATAAAGGTCGAATTGGACCAATTTAATCGATGGATCAGCAGTAATATTAAATTCTGAACACTAACTATTTATGTTTTTATTGATTAAGCCTAAAACATTGATGGTGAGACTTAATATTTTTATTACAGAGATATCGAGATTTTTTAGTTTTAGTAAGGATAGAAACCGTATTGCTACAATCACGATGATAAATACTGCTGAGGCCTTTTTCTGTAGAAATCAATATGATGTAATGTGTCCTACATTAAAAGGTACTTAAAAGATAAAGTGTTGGTATGTAAATCATAATAAATCTAACACAAGGTCCAAAATCATTAGCACTTATTCTTTCTGACATTTATTCAATTAATTACACCGTTTGCAGACCGGTTAGGTCCGTTCACATATTAGAATAACTGAAGTTTTAATTCGCTTTAAGTTTTTGATTACTAAAAGCGAACTTAAGTCCTTAGCCGGGCCAATTATAGCTTTTTTGACACATTCAAGGATCTAACGTATTTATTAATATTAATCCCATAATTTATTGAATACAAAAATGCATAACGATCATCTTTAATATTCAGAAATAATTCCTTAATATTTTTTTATTATCTTAATAAGCTTGTTCGGTTAAAAATGTTGTGTTGTTGATCACTAGGCTGTACTTTTGTTACAAAATAATTAATTAATACTACTACTATTAAATCATATTAAAGTCAAAGTCAAATATTTTTATTTAAACTGAGCCTTTACAGGCGCTTTTAAAACGTTATGATTCTAGTTGCGCGGTTCCAAAACTGGGTTGGCCCTATGTAGAAGAGACCGGCAAGAAACTCCGTGAAATCTGAATTATGCTTGTGAATCAATTCATTGTTTAAATGTATAATTTTTAACTATATAGGGCAAAAAGCAAAGAAACACCATTAAAAACTCAAAAAGATAATTTTATTTAAGATATAAACAACGCTACCTTGAGTATCGATAATATTGAGCTCCATTGCGATTCCCACTCGCCGTCCACTCCCATTCATCAATATCGTGATCATCCTCCCGCGACTCCGACCTCCTTCGAACGTAATGTTCTCTTTCCATCCAAGTTTCATCTTCCTCGTCCTCTCCACCTTCTTCCTCGATAATTTCCAAGTCATCGTCTATATTCCCAATGGATTCTTCACCAGCCTCATCTTCTTCTTCTTCTTCTAATATTTCGCCGAGACCTTCGTTATCCCTCTGTGATTCGTATTCTACTTCTGTTTCAGGAATTTCTTCTAACACTTCTCTGTGAGCTATTAAATGTTGTCTGCTCCTTACTTGCGGTACATCTGCTACTTCCCTGTCTTCTTTTTCTTTCTCTTGTTGTCCTTGTTTTTCTTGTTCTGCATCTTCTGATTCTTTGGATTCGTCTGAGTTTCTTGAAAAAGATGGGAAGCTGAACACTTTGTGTAAAGATTGCATTGGTATAACGAATGTTAAGGTAAGTATGACTGATGACAGTAATATGGCTGCTATTTCTTGGACGTCAACCTGAAAATAAAATAATAAATAAATAAAAAAATATCATTATATAATGTACAAGAAATTAAAAAAATCTTGTTTCATTTATTTAGTAAATTATTGCTCCGCCGCTTATAATAATTGTCCTTACCAAAGACATCAAAGTGAATTCTCTGGAAGTCTTGACAGTAGCGACGTTTGTAATGAACACGATGAATTGGCTGAGATAGAGGGCGTAAGAGAGACGGCTGATCAGCACCAGGGGTCGGCAACACAGAAAACGTGACAAGAAACCTGTAAAATAAAAAATAAAAAACAATATTCACGTTCGATGAAAAACTTAAGGTTGACTATTTAATATATACATAATAATGTAATCATCAATCAGCATTCATAATCATAAAACAATTGCGATTCCAGTTTTTCTGATCCAAGAAGCTGATTTAATTTTTTAATGCCAAGATAAAACTTAGCGGTATAACACAACGGATAATACCAATCTATAAGAACAGCATGTCCCTAAATAAGTTCAGTGTTTCTCAAAATTCTTACCATTATTACTACTATGGACTGCATATATCACCCAAGCAATAGCAAGAGCGGAAGCAATCGGCGCCAGCGCAGCATACTGGGCAGCAAAAGAGGCGTTATACCGATACTGTGTAGATCCAGAATCAATCCCAGCCCACCACACGAGGCACCATAATGCACTGCTAGAAAGCCAACCGATAGACAGGATAAACTGAAAAAGAAAGTCAATACATCAGAAATCATCAAGATAACATGACGTCATACGTAGAGACAGGTGCTACTGTAAACGAGTAGACTGCTTTTACACCGCAATACGTAAGCGTGCCGCATCAGTAGTGTTACGAGTAAGAATCAGTTCCTTGGCTCCTGAATATCATCGCTGGATTGGGTGGATTGCTATACTTAGTTCTGTTGCCATTTACATGTATCACAGTTCAATTTTATTTACTAATTTAACTGTTACTAACCCTTTATGCAGTTGCGTGCGTTTCATAAAGACAAAAAGACACTGTCTAACCTACATAACTCAGATAAATATTAATTATAAGATATTTGAGGTAGCAAATCACATACATCATTATTTAATCGACAAGACGATGAACCAATACCAACATGTAGCAGGTATTTTTGGTATGTAAGCTTTTAAAATTATCTGCCTACCCTGTCTAAAAACTCTGTGCACGCCAGTACATAGCTATATGAGTCTGAGACTTAAAATAAAATGTATTCTATTCTGTTCTATTCTAACCCCACAGTTGATGAGGATCACGAATCTAGTGCCAAGATCAATCTAATGGAAACAATATAAACACTGTTCATAATCGAGAAATAGTAAGATTTGGTCAAGCTAGATTCCCGGAGCTTTAAATACAAGATCATATTAGCGTACCAAAAAAGAATGTTATAGAAGGTCTTTGTGACCGAAAAGACGATGATGATGAAACCCATCACTTACTGAATATTTATAAAAACAACCACCAAATGCTGATGACAGCCTTTGCATAACTAAACATAGACTTTGACTTGTTTAGTCGTTTTTAATTCTGCCAGTGTTTTGTATTGTGACGATTATATTAATAGCAGATCATAATATCTGTATAATAACAGCATTAATACCTGACATTACTGGATCTCTAATGACATAGTGTTGACTTGCCGTATCATCTGATCGCCACATGTGCATCACCATAAACAACAGCTCAATTTAGTCCACTGGTGAACGTTGGGTCTATTATTATTATTACCTGATATTTACTTTTGTTTTACCAGTAATAGTATTCAAAAAACGAAAAGGGCATTGCTGACATTTCATTACCATTTTACTTTATTACGGTATTGACTCCTATTTGAGTTTAAATAACAATTTTGAAATCTAAATATCTACAAGTTAATCATTGAGTTTCAGTGAAAAGTCTTCAAAATAATTTTGGATTTCAAAAACTTACTATTACGGTAACATTTTCAGTATCTGGATATACCTGAGAAAATTTAGTCTCCTAAATTAGGCAATTGAACTGGCCCTTAATGTAGTTAAATTTAATATTATGGAGAAACCTTAAACGAAACTACTTACCTTGCCATGTTCCGCGGGATTCTTCAAAGCCAGGCCCAAACTAAGACCAACCAAATACGGCGTAGAACGATGCAGCACTGAAGTGTAGCTCAACCGAGCCGTCCTATACAGTTGGCTTACACTGTAAACATGACGAAATTAAAATTCCAAACTGACAACTTTGTTGCTGAAACTTGTTAAGCGTTCGTGTTAAAGTATCAGGATTTTGTAAACAAGTTGAGGCAAAGAGTTTCCAAGTTTCACAGTGTTAAGTTTTAACTAGGATATTATGTGGGAGAAGTCTTACTTATATGCTAATTTTGTAGGTATTTGAATCTTTAATGTGGTCAAATTAAATCACTACAGATTATAAAACAAAGTTCCCCGCCGCGTCTGTCTGTCTGTCTGTTCACGACAAACTTACAAACTACTGAACGGAATTTCATACGGTTTTCACCAATAGACAGAATGATTTATGAGGAAGGTTTAAGTGTATAATTCGTTATGGTTTTGTGCAAATTGGCTGAAATATGACGCTGATTGTTGAAGATGTCGGAACAAATCATGTCGATTGGGAGCTTTACTGGCGTGCGCCGCCTAAATGCTCGAATAAACAGGCTGATACCACACTACGACCGAAAAAAAATATAGGCGTACATGCTCAGCTACCCGTGCGAAGCCGGCACGAATCGCTACTTTAGTTTATATCAGACATTGTTCCGGAGATAATATCTTGAGATCTGTGAGATTTTTTACATAAGGAACTTGAGTAACCCCACAATGTTTTTTTTTTTAAATATGGACACATCTTTGGTAAGTCATAGCTCTCCCCTATTACATGAGGCCTTATTCATCATCAGAGACACAAAATACCTACCCCCGCTATTTACTCTTTGATCATTTCGGTCAAAATAAATATTATTTCCGATGCTCCCTAGTACACATTTGTAAAAGGGAGCTTGACACCAATTTGTTAACAAAACATACAAAATTAAGAGCTATTAAATTGTAGGCCGGTCCAATTATTGTAAACATAGGTGATTACGTCGGGAATGTCATATTAAAATTGTATCAAATAAATTAGACTGATCAATATTTAAATCGCATTTTCATGGTGGTAAAGTGACATTAAAAGTGAAAATTGTGGTATTATTTATCGATAAATAGCGCCCACGTTTCAGGAACCCTGAGATCATCTGGCGCACCCTGGGTAGTCAGCCTCAATACCAGCATTGCTGAATGGCTAATCTTTCCACTACGGGCATGAGCGATTCCAATATGATAGTACGACAACTCTTATGTACGTTACGTTTGTCATTATCTAGCCAATGTTTTAGGTAAATTGTGTAACAAAACATAATATTAATGCCATTCATGCGATGCCGAATCTTTATATGACCCTCTGACTAGCCTTTGCCAAGTACATTGGGGTCGGCTTCCAGTCTAATCGGTTGTGGCTGAATATCAGTATTTTACACAGAGCGACTGCCATCCGAACTCCGCCACTGACCCAATTAGTGGGAAACTCTAAGGTTAGACTGGTTGCCAGACTTATTAGAGTGCTGACACCCGTAACGACTGTCATAGGTCTTCATATGATACCCGGGCCCCACAGCTTAACGTGCTTTCAGAGGCACGTGCTTCTCGACGAGTGAAAAATGGTCACCCATCCAAGGACTGACTGCGGAAAACACTGCGTAACCACGCAGATCTGTGCGGCAGCTATTTAGCTACGAGCCTCATGATGGCGAATCTTTATAAGTACATCAAAGCAAATTGCATTTTTTTATCGCGTTCCATATTTTCATCAGCCCTGCTATAGGCTTTTCACAACAAAGAACAAAACTAAATAGACTGCAAGCTTCGACATTTCAAATTAATAGATAGCTTAATTAACTATTTTGATTGCATATATCTGACCATACTTTGTTTAGTGAATATAATGCTTGTTTAAACATTTTGATTATTGAATTCTATTTAATACATTACATTCCATAGCAGGCTTCGATTTTGCAACCCAAGTATATAATATATTATATATACTAAACCAATAGTTGTCCAGGCTAATTAAATTAGTGATCAGTTACATCGAGAAAGACAGCTTCAATACATTGTGATTCTACTGTAAATATTGTTTCTGTTACAATCAAAATTTTGAACCGGTCAAAAGTACGTTGGTCTAATCACCTCACTCCATGATAAGCCACCATAGTTAGCCGATGGTCTCGCACAGTGGTGTATCTTGAATACGCTGCAAAGACATGCAGGCCTGGTATGAGCAACTTATAGAGACCCTGCTTGACCTGCATCAACCAGACGAGCATGCATCCGATGATTGTAAGCTGCATGTCCAGGGCTAGCTGATGCGTTTGTGGTGCACACTAGAAAGATAAGTATTTTTGTTAAAGTTTAATTTTAGACAATATACGGAAGAAATAGAATAAGAGCTAAATTGTGACTATATAGTAGAAGACTTTGATGGTCCATTTTTATCAGACTGGTTTTTCTATTCTACTATATTAAAATGAGCTACGCCATATGAGCAATCTCCATGCAATCCTCCGGAGATCTATCCGTGCTCCATCTAACGAAACATTGACGTCCATGGTAACAAGCAAAGCGGTTCTAGTGTTCTAAGTAAGAGGTCAGTGGCTATTGAAAATTGTTTATTTGCTTGACTACGAAATCCTAAAAAAAAGCTAGGTATTTTTTTCATATTTCACAAAACTCCGTTCAAAATAAACGCATACAGCGTATAATTAGATTTATTTCAGCAGATTCATTGTTTTGTGGCCGTCAGACGCAGAACTAACTAAGATTAAAAATACAACCAAACTGTTATGTTTAAACGTTGCTTGAAAAATAAACAATAATTTAAACTAGCGTCGAACGTCGCGTCAGTTAATAGAATAAGAATATAGTTAGAAATATGTTTTTTCATCTGTTTACAGGCTATATTTTACTAAACGCATTGCTCTTGCACTCATTACCGAACGTAAGGCCGCCATAAACATACCAACCATCTATCAAAAAGTCTACTTATCACGTAATATCATTTTCAAACTGTCAAAGTAAAAAATATTCATTTCAGATTGGTCTTTGGAGGCGTGTTTTCCAAACGGGTAGGAAGCAGTCAACTTTTAAAAATCGTATTTATACAAACTTACCATATTTTCAAACCCAAAGTAGTTTTGCACGTAGAGCAGGTTCCACCACCAGCCCTCCTGACAGACTTCTGCGTTCTTGGTGACAAAGGTGCCCCACATCGGTCCACTGGAGATGTTGTCCCAGATGTACGCGTAGAATAGCACCAAGGCTAAGAGAGCTGGCGTTAATCTGGTGAAAGTAAAAAGTTTTATAAAGATTGACAAGATTCATCACGGCCTTATTGGTCTAATGGATGCGAGCGCGATTGTTGAGCGTTTTAATAATTTTACACATATCACGACCTCTAGGCAAAAGACCAGTAAAGCTGATGATTCGATTACTTTTCTCAGCTAAACGAATGTAAGAGAGTGAGTGAGAAAAATAACATGAAATGGAATGTTTTTTGTGCACGCTCTTAAAACACATTATAAAATACGTGGTATCATCGCAACCTTGTATATTGCCACACTATACAAGGTGTTATTATAATCTATAAATAGATACAATTAAGCAATTTTTGGGATTATCGACGTGAGGAATTAACAACACTGAAGTTTTTATCACTACCGCAGACTTTATTGCAATCAAATTAACAAAGATGATTATCATAATTCAAAAACCAAATCCTTTGGTCTATTATGATGTTTAAAGTTCAAACGGTTCATCGAACTGTGCTAATGTTCATACTATATTTATAAAATATAAAAGACCTTAAGTCAATTTTCTGGGGTAACAAAACAAATAACTGTGCATAATATTTATACTAGTTTGTTGAACATATAATAAACGTAAAATCTTCTATCGTATCAATGGTTAAATATAGTTTATGGTTTTCGAAAGGAAGGCCAGCTAAATTACGTTAAATGGGACCGCGGTAAGGTCGTCCCTCATGTAGGTGTTAGGGCACAAGGGACACGCCAGTAAACATTGTTTGTATTGAGGCCCCAGTCTCTTTCATTGATTCGGACATATTTAGCCTGCAGCGGCCAACTTGAGTGCGGAGTTGGTTTAGAGACTTCCAAGATAAGCACGAGTTTATAATTATATATAGATATATAATATCTACTGGCGAATAACCTTGTCTTACGAAGTCTTATGTGGCCGTAAAGGTTAAAACCCAGTTACTGAAGCATAATCAAAACTCTGATGAGCATCATAATCCACAGCCCGACTTCGCCCACAGCCGGGCATAAGCCTCTCTTTGAAAGTGTCTCATCCATGTTTGACCCCGATGGCATCAATATCTTTCACCCATCTCGCCGCGGGATGACCGACATTCCTTCTCCCTTAGCCGCCATTCGGTCACAGCTTTGCTCCATCTGTCATCATCACGTCTTGCCAGGTGACCTGCCCAACTTCACTTCAATTCCATTACTCGCTTTCCAACGTCAAAAACCTTCGTGCGTCTTCGTATTTCGACGTTTGGAACTCGGTCAATCATGTTTATTAGTGTTAATTGGTATAGAATTGATTATAGATTTTGGTCAACCAATCAACAGTTCACTGGCTTTCAGAAATCGAAGGTGAACCTTGTAAATTGCAAAGAATAATTTGCAATATGAATAAATTTATATTTTTCTTTTTCTTTCTCAAGAGAATATCCAAGATACGACTTAATAAATAAAGGACCTCAATATATTTTGCCTCAAATTATTTTTCGCCGTTGTATTTGGACTGCGTAAATCAATAATATGACATATCAAAATAATCCCTAAGCAAATTGATTGAGGTAAGACTGAGGTTAGCACACACCCTCACTAAAATATTTAACATAACATAGCATCACGCCTGTATTCTTCGAAGGGATAGGCAGAGGTGTACTATAATTGTACACCCACATTTCGCCGATGCCGTCAAGTCCCATGTAATAGGGATAGAGAGCGCGCCTTTTGCCATCAACCGGAAACAGTTATTTCTAAAATAATAGTAGCCTAAGTTACTCCTTATAATATCAGCTAACCAGTGAAAGTCCCATCAAATACGGTCCAGCTGTTTCGGAGATTAGCCGGAACGAACAGACAGATACATTTTTTTTTACTCGTAAGTACCGTATATACTTTCATATGCATTTAGTAAAAAGCTTTTATTTTGGCATTACAAGCAGACACTTAAATTTTATTTATTTGTATAGATTGGCAATAGAAACTGGCAAACTTCAGGATTGAAGTACGGCATGGACAGACATCTGTATTATTTTGTCCTAATTCGTATACAAAAATCTCTATACTATATTTTAACAGCTATAATTTAGGCACCTACTTAATAGCCTATGATAACCTAAGTCATGGTAGGCCATGGTATGGTTATTTATAGTTCCATAAAATATTTTTTTTAGATATGATAAGATAAGATAAGATAAGATATGTTTTTATTCATGAAGACCATATACAGGTACTTAATCTATACATCTATACATATAAATAAAATTGGAGTGTCTATTTGTAATATTGAAATAACCGTTTTTTATTACATGCATATGAATATATATACGGTACATACACCAAAATAACATTTTTTACAATTTTTGTCTGTCTGTCTTGTATAGGCTAATCTCTGAAATGGCTGGACCGATTTTGACGGGACTTTTATTGACAGGTAGCTGATGTAATAAGGAGTAACTAAGGCTACTTTTATTTTAGAAAAAATCTTTTATTTTAGAAAAAAATAGGGTTAAGTGCATTTGGTCTTCTTAACTTCACGTAACTTTTATAATATTAATTTTTTTAATGTCGTTTCGCACTAAAAAATACATTGTTAAGTTCCGACATCCACGCGAACGAAGTCGCGGGCACAGCTAGTCGTAACTATAATTAATAATCATAGTTAAGCATTTGATTGACGTCAAACAATAATAATGGTTTTTACGAAAATGTAGTCATAACAAAAACGTTTAAAAATATCATGACATTTTTTGTGTCATCCAAAAATATGTAGGTACCATCCAAAAACAGTCTAATTTATAAACCTGATTTTTCTACCTGAGTTTTATTGGTACTTTAAACTCTTGGGACATGACGACACGGTTGGCATAGTGGCTAAGCGATTAGCTTTCTGCGTTGAGTGTCGCGGGTTCGATCCCCGTACGGAACCAATATTTGTATGATCTACAGATAATTGTTTCGGATCTGGGTGTTTGTGTGTATGTGCCGCACCTACGATACAAGGAATTATACCTAGGGTAGTTAAAAAAAAAACGAAGAAAAAAAACCCTGATTCGATTAACCAGTTTCAAAATGGCCGTGGTCGTTACTCTCACGTATATATGTAGGTACTATAGCGATGTACCTAAGTGCTATATATACAATTATATGATGAGACATATGTACATATGTAAACAGAGCGAAGTCTACATGGAAGATGTTTATTTAATAGGCACAAGGCGTAAGCAAATACCTGAGTGCAGACCTGTTGCATATCTAGATTTATTTAAATCTTTGACAGGCCTTTATACACAAAACTATTCTCTGGAATCCTTTGTACACAAGTTTGAAGGATAGATGAACATAAATGTCAATCTATGCCTACTAATTCGTCACTCTCACTCACTCTATCTCTCTCTTTCTCGTCTTTGTATTACTTGTACTTGACTGCCTCATTGGTCTAGTGGTCGTATGCGCGACTACTGAGCGTGAGGTCCTGGGTTCGATTCCCGAATCGGGCATAGTGTTATTTAGATTTTTCTGTATAGAAATTTTCAGTAGCAGCACGGAACTGTGGCCAGTAGATCAATAATGGCAACAGTTACGCCTCTGCCTAACCCTTCGGGGAATACAGGTGTGATGCTATATGTGTTATGTATTACTTGTAAAATCATGGGCAAGTTTGAAAATTATGTAGGCGGAGTGTCCAGCAATGGGATGTGATAGGCTACCAATAACAGTAACTACACAAAATAGCAAGTTCCGTAATTCATGAATACCAATCGGTGTCTACTTTGCGTCACTTGTCGGACTAAGTCTCCGTTAAATTTTACCTTAAAAAAGTCGAGAAACTGAGTACACCCAGACTTTAATATGAATGGATTTTACGTAATCACAGCCTTAACATGTTAATTATGTGAGTAGACCGATTCAGAAAACGACCACCATCCTTGTACACAATAATATTTCTCATTAAAAGAATCACTCTGTATACCTATTTGTTTTTAATCTCAAGAATGATTGATAAATGATTTATTTCTAAAATAGGATTAATATTCTGATTACTATGTGATACGCTGGCAAAATCGCAATATAAGCGTCATTTTCCGAACAGAATCTAGAAACAAGTGAATAAATAAAGAAAATAAATGATCACTGCATATTATAAAACAAAGTCCCCTGCCGCGTCTGTCTGTCTGTCTGTTGCCGATAAACTCAAAAACGACTGAACGGATTTCCATGCGATTTTCACCAATAGACAGAGTGATTCATGAGGAAGGTTAAGGTTTTGTGTAAATTGGCTGAAATATAATGATGATAGTTGAAGATGTCGGAAAAAATCATGCCGACTGGGAGCTTTACTGGCGTGCGACAAGTTAATGCTCGACGTAACAGGCTGATACGACAGTACGGCAGAAAAAAAAAATGAAGGCGTATAAAATCTGAATCCCCTGTGTTAACAATCTTATGGAAATAGCCTATCTGTACAATGCTTACGCCCATAATAATTGTTGTAATCTGTGGTAAATGTCATAATCTTGATTCTTAATGTGGCAACATTAACGCCACTACAAGCCAAAAAAAAAAAAAAAAAAATATTGTCTGTCATGGCGTCGCTTGCTATTGCGTATTAATTTTAGAATAAAGTTTTGTTATAGTTATTTAAAAGTAATAAACGAATTTAATATGATTGCGTGCCTAATTTATTAACCACTCCAACATGGTAGCAGAGCGTGGTTAAAAAAAGTGAAATATATTGAGATCAAGAAATAGGCTACGTGAAAAGTAGTTCGCGCCTCGTGTAAATTAAAGTCAAGAATAAAAGACGTTATCATCACCAAAATGGCTAAACAAGCAAAGATTGAAGACATCATGATACCCATTTTTGATGGAGTAAACTATTCAAGCTGGAAATTAAGGTTAGTAACTTTACTAGAATACAAAGAATGTAACGAGCCCGCCATTTGCATGATGCCTGATAAATATAAAAATCAAGAGGCGGATTGGAAGAAAATGGATTTAAAAGCAAGGACTATAATAATGAGCACCATTTCCGACAAACAATTAGAATATATTAGTGAATGTACAACGGCTTACCATATGATGAAAAAGTTTGACAAGATGTATTTAACACAGTCTACTGCTATGCAAATAATATGTAGAGGAAAAATTGAAGAGATTAAATTAAACAATTACAATACAGTAGAAGATTTTTTTGTTGATTTCGAGAAAACAACGAATGATTTCAAAGCCGCTGGTGGAAATATAAATGAACCCGAGAAGATGAGATACTTGCTCAGAGCATTACCTCCAAGCTACAGTTATATTGGAGATTTTATTGATGTAATTCCAGAAGACCAAAGAACAGTAGATTATGTAAAGTCTAAAATAAAAGAGAAAAATATGACTACTAGTGACCCAGACAAGAAAAGCAATATGAGTACGTTCTCAACAAAAACTAAAGCACAATGTTTTATCTGTGGAAAGACTGGCCATCTCAAGAAGGACTGTTGGCACGGTCAGAAAAATTACCAAGGAAGATATCCATTCAGTCAACGTCAGCAAGGACTACAGAGAAATTATAACAGAGGTGGATTTCATCGAGGTCGTGGCCGAGGAAGAAGTCAAGGTTATCCCAGAGGTGAGTCAACAAGCACTCAGCAAGAAGGCTCCGCATCAGAGTCATGGACAGCTCAGGTATGTAATCCAGAAGTAAATCAGGTAATGGGATGTAGCGAAGGGGAATATGATAATAATAGTGAAATTAATTGGTTGTTAGATAGTGGATGTACCGATCACATTATAAAGAATGATACATGTTTTTATAATTATGTAGATTTAAAAATTCCCATTGATGTGAAACTGCCAGATGGTAAAACTTTAAAAGCTACCAAAGTAGGAACTGTTAAAATCTATTTTAAAAATTATTATAATGAAAAACACATTGATCTAAAAAATGTATATTTTGTAAAAGGTATTAAGCAAAATTTGTTAAGTGTTTCAAAAATAACCAAAAATTGCACAATAGTAGTAAGAAATGAAAATGCAAAAATCTATAATCAATCGAGAGAATTAATAGTTGTTGCTAACAAAATAGACAATTTGTATTGTATAAAAAGTTTTGTTTCAAAAATTGATAACAACAAAATGTATGTGAACTCAATAAAATTAACTGATAAAGAGAAATGGCATAGGGCACTTGGTCATGTAAATTTTCAATATTTAAATAAGTTGATAAATAATAAATTAGTAAAAGGTTTGCCAGATAAGATTGAAACTACTGAAATGAAATGTTCAAATTGTATTGAAAGCAAAATGGCTAATGTACCTTTTGAAAATAATAGAACTAAGACTACTGAAATTTTAGAATTGATACATACTGATCTAAATGGTCCACATAGCACAACTGGTTATGGTGGAGAAAAATATTTTTTGACATTTATCGACGACTATAGTAAATGTACGAGAATTTTTTGTATTAAAAGCAAATCAGAAACTGCAAATTGCTTTATAGAATTTGTTAATTTAGTAGAAAATAAATTTAATAAAAGAGTAAAGAAATTACAGTGCGATAATGGCAAAGAATATTTAAATCAAGATGTTTATAATTTCATCAGACAAAAGGGAATAGAGTTATTACCATGTCCACCCTATGTCCATGAATTAAATGGTGTAGCGGAAAGGTATAATAGATCTGCTATGGACATAGGCAGATGCTTAATGAGAGAAGCTAAAATTCATAGAAGGTATTGGCCTGAAGTTATAAAAACAGCAGCATATTTAAAAAATCGAACAATTGCTAATACATTAGAAAATAAAACTCCTTACGAAATATTTTTCGGTATTAAACCAAATGTTGAGCATTTAAAGATTTATGGAAGTAGAGTCTATGTCAGGGTTCCAGAAGTTTTAAGAAAAAATAAATGGGATGATAAAGCCCAACTAGGAGTGCTAGTAGGTTATAATGAGAATGGTTATAGAGTTTTATTAAATAATAGAATAATTAATGCTAGACATGTACAGGTAGTTGAAGAAAATACTCAATTAATTTGTTTAGAAAAACTTGATGATGAAAAGGATAGGGACTTGGAAAATAAAACTTCAAATATAAAAAATGAAATATTTAAAACTGACACTGATGAAGACTATGTAGATGCAAATGAAACTAGTTCTAATAATACTGTGGAAGATCTTGTTAATGATGATAATTTAAGTAATAAAAATAGGGACTGCTACTAGCTTGTAATAGAAGGAAGGTCAAAAAGAAAGATAAGTCCAATTTCCAGATATGGTAATCCAGTATCACATTTTATTTATGTAAATTACATTGATGCAAATGTACCAAATACATTTGAGGAGGCGATGAGCTCCCCCGATTATAAGCAATGGCAGGTAGCGATGGACTCAGAGATAAAAAGCTTAATCAAAAACAACACATGGCAAATTGTTGAACGGCCAAAAGATAAAAAGGTTATTGATGTCAAATGGGTCTTTAAAAGGAAAAGTAATAATGTTTATAAAGCTAGATTAGTAGTACGAGGATTTCAGCAAAAGGATTATCTTGAGAATGTTTATTCACCAGTAGGAAAAATGCAAACATTGAAAATTTTATTATCATATAGTTGTAAAAATAATTTATTTATAGAACAAATGGATGTTGAGACAGCGTTTTTAAATGGTCAAGTAAAGTCAGAAGTATTTATAAATCAACCGAAAGGTTATGAAACTGGAGATAATAAAGTTTACAAATTGCAAAAAGCACTCTATGGTCTCAGAGAGAGCCCAAGAGTATGGTATGATTGTTTCAACAAATTTATTGAAAAACTGAACTTTGTTAGAAGTAACTATGATTACTGTTTATATGTAAGTAGAGCAGGCAAAGATCCAATATATATACTAATATTCGTTGATGATCTCTTAATTTGTTGTAAAGATAAAGATAAAGTAAAAATGGTAAAAACTAGCTTAATGGAAAAATTTGCAATGAAAGACCTAGGAAAAATTAAAAGTTATATTGGCATAGATATTGATTATAATGATGATAGGAATAAAATGACCTTAAGTCAAACAAAATATATTGAATCTTTGGCTGTAAAATATAGTCTGGAAAATAGTAAGTTATATGATACTAATGGAAACAAACTTAAAATTAGAACAAGCTAGAGAAGTAGATGATAGTATAAAGTATAGAAATATAATTGGTGAATTATTGTATATTAGTACAGGCACTAGGCCAGATATAGCATACAGTGTAAATTACTTAAGTCGATATCAAAGTTGTTATAACCAAACACATTACAAATATGCAATGAGAATCTTAAAATATTTGTATAAGACTAAAGATTTAAAGTTAACGTACTATGATAATGTAAACTCTGAAACATTAGATTGTATGGTAGACTCTGACTATGCAGGAGATAATATTGATAGAAAATCTACAACAGGTTTTGTAATTAGATTATTTGGAAACTTAATTTTTTGGAAAACACATAAACAAAGTACAGTAACTAAGTGTTCAACTTTTGCAGAGTATACTGCTATGTCAGAAGCAGTGACAGAAGTACTTTTTATTAGAAACTTGTTAAGTGAATCATTCAATGTTAAATTTGATGAACCTATAATATTATATGAAGATAATTCAGGTGCAATTTCGATTGCTAAGTATGGCAATTTTACTAAAAATTCAAAGCACATCGAAGTTCAGTATCATTATATAAATGAAAACTATGAAAAGGGTATAATCGATATTGTAAAAATTGATACAAAATTTAACTTAGCAGACATGTTAACTAAAAGTTTAGACAAGACCAAATTTTTGAAAAATAGGTTAGTGTTAAAATTACTTTAGATATGTTTATAACACACAATATTGTTTATGTAAAAGATCAAGATTATAAATTTAAGGAGGCGTGTTGTAATCTGTGGTAAATGTCATAATCTTGATTCTTAATGTGGCAACATTAACGCCACTACAAGCCAAAAAAAAAAAAAAATATATTGTCTGTCATGGCGTCGCTTGCTATTGCGTATTAATTTTAGAATAAAGTTTTGTTATAGTTATTTAAAAGTAATAAACGAATTTAATATGATTGCGTGCCTAATTTATTAACCACTCCAACAATAATAATAAATTAATTAACCGTTTCCCGTGTTTTTTCATACGGCAAGTATGTGTTTGCCTTTGTACTGTTTTTGTGGGATCCATAAAAAATGCGTAACTTTATTTTCGGCACCTATTTTTAAATTTGGGGTTTTTTAAAGTACATTTATAAAGTTGTTATTTATAAAGTTTATTATTGTTTGTTATGAAGGTTTTTTATTTAGATTTGCGTCACGTGGTGGGTTTATTTAATGTCACGGTGACGTGTATTTTGACTTTGGAAATATTTGATTTCTCTTTAACATCTTAGAGGGGCTCGTAGCTACAAAGCTACCACGCAGTTTAGTCGATCTGAGAGGTTAAGCAGCTCTTACTGCGGTCAATCTTTGGATGGGTGACCGTCCGTCACACATCGAAACAAATGCGTGCCTCGGAAACTACGTTAAGCAGTTGGTTCCGGGAGTCATACAGATACCTGACAGTTGTTACAGGTGTCAGCACCCCAAAAAGTATGATAACCGGTCTAACCGAGAGTATCAGGGTGTTCCAGTAATTATGTGGCAGACGTCTGAAAGCAAGCGCTACGTATAAAATAAAATACTGATACTCACTATCATCGTCATATTTCAGTCAATTTACACAAAACCTTAACAATTTATACACCTCAACCTTCCTCATGAATCACTCTGTCTATTGGTGAAAACCGCATGGAAATCCGTTCAGTAGTTTTTCAGTTTATCGCGATCAGACAGACAGACGTTTTAAATATAAAGTTTATGCACAGAGGCGAGCTTAACTCAGGCATGAGTTCTCATGGTTACAGCAAACTATAGAGCGCTAGAGAGATTTAGTGTTGAAGGACAGTTAATTGTACATTAAATTACTAAATAATAAACAAAACTATACTAAATACACTAAATCTTAAAAAAAAACTTAAATCTTCGACGGCAATAAAATTATAGTTTTTACGGCAAAACTTTTATATATGCTAATGAGAGGAAGGATATTTTTATATAGTGCCATCATCGGCCTACCCTTTTTCTAAATGGGATCGGCTTCGATTCTAACCGGTTGTGGGTTATTTCTGTCCTACCTAACCTTTACTTAGCAAAACAATATTTTTCGAAGAATCCTGGAAATAACCCGGCTTTGGAAAAATACCAGCAGGGCAATAGAACGATAATATAAGAAAAGCATACATATGTCATGTTATAAATGCAATTATCGTAGAACCAGGACGACATACAGGCATTTTTGTTATCATTCGGGTTCAACTAGGTCTGAGGCAACAATTTTTACGTCAACTTGGCCTTAAAAGAAAATTTTTAAACGTTGAGATTCTAGTATTCTCGTACCCTATTACACTTAATAACAGCATCGGTGAAATGTGAGTGTATAATAGTACACCTCTGTCTAACCCTTCAGGGAAAACAGGCGTGATGCTATGTTATGTTTTAAGATTCTAATTACTCGGTTCCAAAACTGGGTTGGTCATATGGAGAGTATACTGGCAAAGTACAACCTGGATACTCTTTTAAATAATAGTTTTACACTTAACAATTTTTAATGTGTTTTTAATTATGAGTTTTTGTTTCTTTCGTTACAGATACAGACACATATGTACATTATAAAGAATTCAGTATTCTCAAGTAACTAGCGTTTTTGGTCGGTAGTTCCCAAGCAAGCCGAATCTGTATCTTGGAAGCCTGAGTCACACAAGTTGTCAGATATAACTACATATATAAATTTTACTACGCATAATTCCTGTATCGTGGATATGTACAAACTGGATATGTCTGTATTATATGTACAAACACTCAGACCCGGAACCATTATCTGCAGATCATAAAATATTGGATCCGCACAGGTATCGTACCCGTGTCACAGCAGTCAATTGCTCACCCACTGCGCTAACCGTGACGTCAAGAAAGTTTAAAGTCCCTTTCAGATTTTAAAAGCAATCAGTAACGAGTCATCCACTCATTGTCATGTTTGTTGTAGGCGTTTATTTCCATTAGTTTTCGCATAGCCCAAGGATTTATAAATATATCTTGATAATGGCAGTCAATGTAAAATCCCTGACTACGAAAAAAGGATAGATGCAATACAGTTAAAACTGTCAGCTCTGAGTAAAATCTTATTTTTTTAGATGAGCCAATTATAAGATCTATGACATCCAATGATAGATGTGATTTAATTTCAACCAGCCAATGCTATGGCTGTCCGAGCTATTTATAATCTTGGTCCAAGGGTGTCGCTGAGACACAGATTTAAGGAAATTAATATTCTAACTGTAGCGTCACAATATATTTTTGAAAATTTAATATATGTTTATAAAAATATTTCGAACTTTGTCAAACTGTCTGATACTCATTCTTTGAACACTAGGAATAAACACAACCTTGCTGTACATGCTACGCGCCTCCACAGAATAAGCAACTCGTTCATGGGACAATGTATACGCTTTTACAATAAGCTTCCCAATGATATACGTAATTTAACATTAAAGAAGTTCAAAATTGTAATTAAATCTAAACTTTGTAAAAAAGGATACTATAAAATTTCGGACTATTTAGATGACAAAAACGCTTGGGATTGAGCCGCTCTTTAGCCTTCCTTTTTTTTTTATATACAAATTTTGCCATTAATTATTATATTATTTATTTCATTATTTTGTTATTGTAATGTCGTTTAAATTGAAATTATTTCTTATATATAACCGCTATACATTGTAAATGTGAGTGAGATCTAGGCTGAGCGCTCTTCATTTCATTAATTCTCACGATAACTGATGCATGCTTGCACTCTGTTGCGACAGGTTAGCTCAAATAGTTATGGCACTTTCTTCAAAAGGCTATTCCACCCTATATTTGTCTCACATAAACCTTTACATCAATACAATCTGTCTGGACTTTATAATAGACTTTGACCCCTGAGTTTGTTTCGGCGTTTCTTCTCAGGGATAGTCATAGGAAATGCCGACGCCATCTAGTTTAAAATAGACGTGTAAAAGTGATTGAAAAATCCTAATTGCAAAATAAATAATTTCATTTCATTTCATTTCATTTCATTTCATTTCATTTCATTTCATTTCATTTCATTTCATTTCATTTCATTTCATTTCATTTCATTTCATTTCATTTCATTTCATTTCATTTCATTTCATTTCATTTACCTTAAATATCTGGAGAACAGCCTCCTCGGAGCTCCGGTGTCGTTGTCAGATATCCTGTGGGCCGTGAGCGCGCCGCTGAGGAGTAGGAAGCAGTCGGTGAACATCCAACCAGCGCGACACCATGACCAGAGTGGGGAACTCGCTAGCTGGAATTAGAAATACAGTCTTTTAAGTATAATAATCAGTTGCGGTAGTGCTGCTAAGCGTGAGGTCCTGGGTTTTATTCCCAGGTTGGGCAGTGCTATTGGGTTTCTCTGTTAAGAAGTTAATTTGAAATAGTGCCCGGTAGATGGCAATTGGATGGTCGTCAATTTCATGGGACATAATAACAGCATCGGTGAAATGTTGGTGAATAGTACACCTCAGACTAACCCTTCGGAGAAAAGAGGCGTGATCTGATAATGGACCTATTATATAATAATTATATGAACAGTATATACATAAGTGTATTAATATTTGAAAGCAGTAACTTAATGCATTAGGTTTTTATCATATTATTAAACATAAAGTTATTGGATAGAGACAATATTTGATAATAATAAAAAAACATTACCCTCCTTTTGGCTTTTCCGTAGACGGTTAATTAATCGTGTATGACGCTACCTAAATATGTATACTAAAATACCGTTATAAAAACAAATCACCCTGGCACTTGCAGCAGTTTCAACGGCAATCTACCCAGCTAGCATTATTCTAGATTCTTAGAAAAAAATTCCTTAGTATATCGGGAGCCCAGTTATTGGATGCTATTGAAATGTTAATCACTCCATGTAAACAACAAAAGGTGAGGAGTAAAAAAGTAGAGGAAGATCAGCAAATTTCAAATACTGCAGGTAATTTGGAATACTCTGATATCTCAATTATAGTAACCTCCATTTGTTTTATTTTTCCGTAAACATATCGACAAGTGACATACGAAGTCAATGAGTACTAAAAACAGAGCGCCATCTTGAAGTTTCCACACATTTTCCACATGGAAACGATACGTCTACTTTAAAAACTTTTTCGGTAAGAATGCAATCCTTGATAATCATGTACTACGATATGCAACATTTTCATTGTTATTGTTTCAACTATTAAGTGACCTTATAAGTTTATGATTTTGTCCCATGTCCATTGCGATTTGAAGCCAATTGGTAACAAATAATAAAGATTTATTATTTTCTAAGAAAAAGTGTAAGAAAAAAGGCCATTATAATTTGGAATACTATATTCCAAATTATCTGCATCTTAAGTAAAATCACGCGTTTGGAGATTTTAAGTTTGATGGAATTTTTTATAAGTTTCCTAATTTTTATTTGGTTTCATAGTTTGTATTATCAAAGTTAAATAATTTAATGCATATTTTATTGAGCTAATTCGTTACCTTTTCTATTTATTCCCAAAAGACGAACTGATATTCCAAATATGCTGCAGTTCCTCTCCTAGTTTTAACGAGTCTATTTTGAATAAACAATATTTGAACATTAAAAAGTATTTAATACCTACTTCCTTATACCAATTGTTGTTTATTAAGGTGACAGGTGACACTCGCAAATCTTTGCGTATCACTACCACTAGGAGTGATCAATTGTGATCACCGTATGATTCAGACTTCTGCGCAGACGCAGACACATCTGCTAGGAGCTAATTTTAATGACTCATTAAACGCTCTTAATCTTCTTTAATCCGCATGTCGTTGAATTAACGGCTGTTTTACTCAAGGTTAGTGCGTAAATAAGTAAATTATGTTCATGTTTTGAATAAAATAATCGTATGACTGTATGCGTGATTTATTTATTTATATTTCTTGTGTATCTATTGTCGACCAATGGCATTTGTTCTACTATGAGTTGGTAACGTTATTTTTGAAAAGAGTTTCAGTTATGGCCAATGGAGCTATTGCATTGACGTCGCTATCTTTTATCATTAAAGGTAATAAATACCTGACACGTCCCCACTGTCCTAGCAGCATTTTACTATTACTGTATGAGAGTTTGAAGACTTTATTATACATATTTTTAAAAAAAAAATTTTTACTCCCTCTTTGAAGTAAGTCGATACCGCCAGCGAGTAAATATGGGATGACGATGATGAAATTAAGTACAAAGTCATCCAATATCTCTCATTGGACATAATTAGTTGAACGCTTGATCTCGTTATCTGACCATGATTTTGAAGGTAGATTGCCCGGAGTAGCCAATATCTCTCATTGGACATAATGAGTTGAACGCTGGATCTCGTTATCTGACCATGATTTTGAAGGTAGATTGCCCGGAGTAGCCAATATCTCTCATTGGACATAATGAGTTGAACGCTGGATCTCGTTATCTGACCATGATTTTGAAGGTAGATTGCCCGGAGTAGCCAATATCTCTCATCGGACATAATGAGTTGAACGCTAGATCTCGTTATCTGACCATGATTTTGAAGGTAGATTACCCGAAGTAGGCAAGTGATTCAGTTGGCCATCCAACGAACACAACTCGCCACCACGATGGCAAGTCGCCAATGATAACACGCTCGATATGTTTGGTTGTTACGCGAATATCGCCTCTCTGCCTTACTTATAAGAATTTCGTAAGAGACATAGTGTGGGGAAGGTGTTTAGCGGTATATCGATTGTGGTTTGTTTGTTTAATTAACAACGAATATGTACACAAAACATGTGTACCGTTTAATACGTAATTAAATAGTTCAAAGTCCCACTGTAGTCAAAAGATATGTAGAATTTAGAGCGTTAGATCTTCCTTTCGATTTTCAGGTCTGGCAAAGAGTTATTGAGTTTTTCTAGCAAACAAATGATAATAGGCTCGGTCCCTATTAACATGGGACTTCTTAGCAACATCAGCAAAATGTGGGTACACCAATGGTACACTTCTGCCTGACCATGGAAAGTTACGCTATGTTATGAAGTTATGTTTACACCAAGCCGTCTGACCACGATTCATCGATATACCGCTTAATAATTATCGACTCATCCCAACACTACGGCTATTTATTTTACAGCATGCTTTTCACGCAGATGCTCCATTCCACGGCTAAGGTTAAGTACCTCTCCGGACAAATTGGAGACAATAACGCTGTTATTAGGCTGTGTTAGGCTAATCTGTGCCAATTCTACACGAGTATTCGGATTATATTTTAAAAGGTTACGTCAATTTTGTACACCTGTCGCGTTGTTTAAATTGTGTAATTATTTTGTTTAATTAATGTTATCACTAAACACAATCGATTTTGTATTAATTTACAAAATTATAGTAACATTTTATGATTTTGACGTGGATCGTTAGGTATGCCTAATTATCCACGTATCTACATAAAATCTCGTTTATGTCCATAACGGTAATAACAAATGATATTTATTTTTTTAATGATTTTTCTCTCGCAGTTAGCTCAGGGAGCTTTTACTGCTTAACCGGGCAAATGGTAAGACCAGAAGGAACTCCAGCCGAGCAAATTAAATAATAATAAGCAACACTGCTAAGGGTGTCCCATAGTGGGACTCGAACCTCGGCTTAGGGCGTTGCTGGGGGACAGACAAGAGAGGACTTGCTGGATCTGATTGTGATTATTAAGGGACATTTAATTTATTACTACTGGCTCAGCGCGGGCTGGTTTGAGCAAGGGTCGGGGTGGAGTACAAATGATAACAAAGATCATATTAATTATATACTGTCTTATAATAATGACTCTTTCATTGGTCTGGTGGTTGCAAGCGCGACTGCTAACCGTGGGGTCCTAGGTTAATGGGATTTTTATACCTACCTATATAAATTCTCAGTAGCAGTATGGAGCTTGGAACTGTGCCCGGTTAATGGCAATAGGGTCAACCCCATTACATTGGACTTAATAACGTGGGTGCACAATAACACAACTCTGCCTAACCCTTGAGAGATACAGCTATGTTAATATATATAATGTCGAAAAAAACGCTTGAACTGTTAATAAGACTGGTAAACTCATAATTAATCCTAGGTACGTTAAATACTAATAATAAATAATACTAGAACAGTTGCAAGTGTTCTTTAATTATAATAAACTACTTCATCGTAAACAATTTGGATTTACTAAGGGTCGTTCAACAACCGATGCTGGTGTTGAACTTATTGAGCACATCTTTAACGCATGGGAGAACTCACACGATGCTTTGGGTGTCTTCTGTGATTTGTCCAAAGCATTTGATTGTGTTGTTCACGAGACCTTGATCAGGAAATTACATCACTATGGCATAAAGGACACAGCTCTGAATCTTCTTATTTCGTATTTGAGTAACAGGATTCAGAAAGTTGACATCAATGGGAAGACATCTCCTGGGTCTGTGGTTACAATGGGAGTTCCACAAGGCTCCATGTTTTTGGGTATTACCCTGGATGCTAAGCTTCAATGGGGCCCACATATACATAAGTTGTCGAAAAAGCTTAGCTCTGCAGCGTATGCCGTTATGAAGATACGTAATTTAACAGATGTTGAAACCGCTAGACTTGTATACTTCAGTTATTTTCATAGTATTATGTCGTACGGTATTCTGTTGTGGGGGAATGCTGCCGACATACAAAGTATTTTTGTGCTGCAGAAAAGAGTTGAACTCAGTACATTTACGAAAACTTATTGTTTGCACATAAAAATATTAATCTTTTTACGAAAAACAGTGATGTTCATAGTATTAATACCAGGAATAAAGATAAACTCGTTGTTCCTGCTACAAGGCTCCAGAAGATCAGTGGCTCATTTAAATGCCAGTGTATACGTTTTTACAATAAAATCCCAAGCAACATTCAGAAGCTTAGCATTAACAAATTCAAGTCATGTATAAAACAAAAACTTAGTAATAAGGGCTTCTATAAAGTATCAGATTATATGGATGATAAAAACGCTTGGGATTGAGCCGCTCCACATTCGTATTAACTATATTTTTGTATTTTCATTTTTTATTCTTTATTATTGTAAATGTGAGTATCATGTAGGCCAGTTTATTATATATTTTCTTATATCTGTCTGGCGGTTTTGAGTATTTTTAAATGACCTACGCAAATGTCCCGATGAGGGTGACGTCGTGTGTCGGGTCGAGGAGCTCCCTAAAATAGGGTTGAGCTCCACGATGGCTGATGCATGTGTCCCGTCAGTAGGGACAGGTCAACTCAAAACTGTATGGCTTTATCCTCAAAAGGCTATTCCAGACCCCTACATGTTCTCACATAATCTAAAATAAATGTCTGGACTTTAAAAAAGAAACCTTTGAGTTTGTTTCGGCGTTTCTTCTCAGAGGCAGTCAGTAGGAAACGCCGGCACCACCTAGATCTAAAAAAGACTTGTGAAAGCTTCCTATACGGAATTATTTACAGAAAATAAATCATTATTTCATTATTTCATTAATACACAGTGATAACAAAATTATTAGGTATTCCAAAATCGTTAAATAATCTCGTTGAAAAATTCTGTTGCCCTACTGAATACCGAAATACTATTGAAAGCATTTCTCCGTAAGCCGTGACGTATGTAAGTCGTCAAATGCGGAAATAGTATTTTTTATAGTTTTAATATCATGCTCGTCCTCAATAATCTAAAATATACCCTACTCTTCAAGGTTTAACGTTCTGAATTGCCGAATAGTTGTACACGCACAATCTGTAATTTTAGAAATTAGATTATATAGGTCTCGAACGGAATTAAAATAACTTGAAATGATTTTTGATGCTGGCAAACAGTTGTTTTTATTTTAAGCATCTATTTTGTTAGTGATCTTGGAATAATACCTTACTTGTGATTTTTTTGCAATATTAAAAATAAGCCTATGTCCTTATCCAAGACCCATACTACCTCTTTATCAATCGTTACAACATTTCATAACGATCGATTCAGTGGTTTATTCCTAATGTAACAAACAGACAAAGTTACTTTCGAATTTTTCATTTCAGTATTAAAGCTATAAAGCCTGAGATTTTTAAAACGAGAGTATTAATACTGAGATTTGCATTGGATTCATCAATAGACAGCTTAGACTTTCTAATAATCTAAGATACTATTTATGTTCAATCTTAGGATTATAGATTCGTAGCAATCCGTGAATAAAAAAGATAAATAAATAAACTGCCTGATCGCAAGCGTGACTGCTGAGCGCGAGGTCTTTCTGTATGAAAATTCTCAGTAGCAGTACAGAGTCTCGAACTCTGGCTCGCCCCCTATTCCGTGGAACTCAATAAAGTGAAAGGTCCCGAACGGAATTAAAATAGCTTGAAATGATTTTTGATGCTGGGAAACGGTTGTTTTTATTTTAGACATCTATTTTGTCAGTGATCTTGGAATAATACCTTACTTGTGATTTTTTTTTTTGCAATATTAAAAATAAGCCTATGTCCTTATCCAAGACCCATACTACCTCTTTATCAATCGTTACAACATTTCATAACGATCGATTCTGTGGTTTATTCCTAATGTAACAAACAGACAAAGTTACTTTCGAATTAATAATAGTTTGAATGGTTTTTTTTAAACGTTGTTTCACACTAGGATTTCTCCTGTGTCGTGGGTACAGTTTACAAACATACATGTCACATACACACATAACCAGACCCGAAACAACTATCTGTAGATCATACTACTGTTCCGTGCGGGGAACGAACCAATCTAAGAAACTGACTTTTCCCGTAAAATAATTGAAACCAGAAGTAAATAATTAATTAAAGCTAAATGAATACGGTGGACACATTGCATTGAATAATTGAATAACAATTATTATAAATAGTTTAAGTTAACATAAAATTACTCATAAGTTTTGCAGGCTAGCTGGTAATATGGTCTGTGTTCCCCTGATGCTGTTATTGAGTTTCATGTGATAGAAAGGGAACCTGTTATTATCTAACAGGGACAATTCAAAACTCTAGGCTAACAAAGAATTTTTCTAACAGAAAGCCTTGTAACTGATTGTCCGAGCTGGGAATAGAACACACTTTATTTCTTATGGATATTTTTTTATAAAACTGCCCCACATTAATAATTTTTGTGAACTGGGTCCGTTTCATATGCACAACCACCCAGACCCAGAACAACTATCTGAAAGTCATACAAATATTTGTTCCTTGCGGAAATCAAATCCCTGACAGTTTGCGCAGCCATCCATCACTCAACCGTGGCGTGCAGGACCACAACACCATTAAGGCAGTCAAATTTAGCCCTCTAATTTCGCTAACTGCTGCCCTGGACCCCACTTATCATTACCTACCTCCGTAATCCTCAACCTATTAGTATACGGCATCACAGCGACCGGCAGGAACTTATGAGCAATCAGCAGAGCGATGGTGGCGATGCCTCTGACACCATGGATGCAGGAGATCTCATCGTCTGTTCCCGGAGCCGTCAGTTTCCTCAATGTGTAGTAGAGAGAGAAGGAGCTTATGAAACCGTCTGTGAAAGAAAGAGAGAGATAAGTTGTAGAAACGTTCTAGATTATTTTTTGGCGCAGTTATGTTAGCACTGCGAGGTAATTTTATGTCTAATATGGAAACGGTGCATCTGATTGAAATAATGTGTTTACATTTTCAAACGTTTAATTTTTTTTTCTGTATAACTGTCTTGCCTTTGACCACCGTGTTACTTGGTGTGACGATAAACTATGGTTTACGATCTAGCATGCTTGGAAAATACCTATTTATCCACGACTTCGATACGTGGACATTTTTATATACAGACTCTGACAGCATGAAATTTTATACCGTATTTATGTTGTTCTATTTATACATATATACGGCACAACAAAAGACTATATCTGGAAAGCTAGTATCACAATCAATATGAAATAAAATCATATGAAATTATTTATTTTCAATTAGGATTTTTCAATCACGTCCTTTATAAACTAAATGGCGTCGGCATTTCCTATCACCATCCCTGAGAAGAAACGCCGAAATAAATTCAGGGTTCAAGGTTTATTTTAAAGTTCAGACAGATTATAGTAAGGTATATACATACATAGGTACAGATATCCCCAAGACAGTATAAAACGTATTGTACTTAGTTTCTCATCATATGAAAATAAACCCGAAATTCACAATTTGTCAGTGCGTCAGAAAACAATATTCAAGACGTACAACTTATCTTGTCTTGACAGTTACAGCTTTATCACTTTCCAGAACGTCACATAAAGATTTTATAACCTAAACAGATGTACGGCATAAATCTAGACTGACTTCACAGACTTCTGCTTATTCATTCGATTGTTTAAAGTCACCATGTTTGCGACATATATTATCATTTAACTGTCTCATTGCTGCAGTGGTTGCAAATGCGGTGACTGAACGTGAGCTTTCTGGGTCGGGAAATATATTTTTGGGATTTTCTGTTATGTAATTCTCAGTTACAGGAATGGCAGTTTGAAATTGTGCTCGGTAAATGGAATATAGCATGCATACATGGGGCCTTATTACGGCATAAGCGAAATCTCCCCCTATATAGAAAATACTACTTAAATTCGATCGTCATTTAGTAGTCACAAACCGTTCAAGATGAAACCGAATGATTTTTTAATCACTTTCAGCTCTCAAAATCTCAGCACGAACAGCAAATCCTACGTAACCTTTAGTAAAGAACTAATAACCTGTTTTTTTGCTGCTACTTGCTTCTTTTGCCTCATTAGCTTCTTCTTCATTAGCTTCCGCCTTTTCATCAGCTTCTTCACTCTGACCTTCTGGTCTTCCAGCAAAAAAGTCTTGAGCCGTCGCCACAAGTACCAGCAAAACGATGACACCATAGAATGACCTGTAAAGAATTCAACGTTTCATGTACCGTCTTTCGTGAGTGACATTCATAGTGTTTAGTTTTAGTGTTAAAGTGTATTTAATTTCATAGCTAAACTTCTAATTATCTTATCCAATATTTTCCCGAAATAATATTAAGGTCAGCTTTAATTTAAAAACTTATTTTGCGGTATTTATCAAGATTGCGTTGTTGGCTGAAAAACTTTGCGGAAGAGAAACGACGGCACAGTTGGCGCAGTGTTGAATGATCGACTGCTGTGCTTCGTGTCGCTGGTTTGATCCACACACCAAATAAATATTTGTATGGTCTGGGTTGAGGTATTTGTAAACGCAGCCGTGATGCAAGAATAGTGGGGCAATGTCTTTATAAAACAAAGGTTTAAAAAAATGATAACACTATACTTTCAAATTCATTACTCCATACTAATCAGTATTAATTGTTTGTAGTTCTATTCAGTACAACCTTGAGCCACCTAGAATGATCTACCTGTCAATAACTTATCAAAAAAACAAAGACAAACTCACAGTGTCAGGAGAGTCGGTATTTCAGTCCATTCTGACCACCACTCTCCCTCCTCCACATGACAGTCTTCTTCATCAACTTTGACGCGCACAACCACTCCGCTGGTATGTTGGTAGTGTTTGATGGCATCCTTGATGACCACCTCCACATCTCCAGGGTTGCAGGCCGCTGGCACGCAGACGCCCCAGCTCAACGTTGAAAATCGCGGCACGAAGTGACCTGGCTAAACAAAGCATGGGAACGCTAAGTGTTTAAAGTTCTGCAGCCTTAGACAAAGTTACGATCCAGATTTTTAATGAATAATAATGTAAATTAAATTGACAATAACTAGCGAACTTGGGTTGGCAATAGGCATTTCTTCCTTCATATATTGTCAAAATCGTCTAATAAAGCCACAAAAACTATGAAACCCTGCGCCCTACTTTTATAAGGCTTTTTGCAGTCAAATGAATATAAGTAGCTTTCGGATTGCTACGAACTATTACTAGCTTTTGGATTACGGATCTAGCGTCCTAAAGCAATTGTGACCGTTGACAGTTACTGTTCATTCCCTCGAGAACAGTTTTACTGGATGAAAGGCACCCTATGTCCTTTTCTGTACCCCTGACAACGTATATGCAAAATTTCATGGTGATCGGTTCAGTGGTTTAGGCGTGAAAATGTAACAAACAAACTTACTTTCGCATTTATAATATTAGTTAGGATTAAGATTTGACAGATTCTAAAATTAAATTAACGTATTTGACTTATCTATATAACTCATTTGATAGAATCACCACATTGTCTGATAATTGAATTTAGAAATACGTTTAGTTTTATGACTAAATAAATAATTCATTTCAGTATTAAAGCTATAAAGCCTGAGATTTTTAAAACGAGAGTATTAATACTGAGATTTGCATTGGATTTATCAATAGACAGCTTAGACTTTCTAATAATCTAAGATACTATTTATGTTCAATCTTAGGATTATAGATTCATAGCAATCCGTGAATAAAAAAGATAAATAAATAAACTGTCTGAACGCAAGCGTGACTGCTGAGCGCGAGGTCTTTCTGTATGAAAATTCTCAGTAGCAGTACAGAGTCTGGAACTCTGGCTCGCCCCCTATTCCGTGGAACTCAATAAAGTGAAAAATATTTGCGTACAATAGTACACCTCTACCTAATCCTTCAGGGAATACAGGCGTGATGCTTTGTTATGTAAACAAACAGCAGTCCAGAACAGCGGTTACCCAGTCCTCGTGGCCCCAGTGGTTTTCGGTTTCGAATCAATGTGGGACGCACCTGAATTCGAATCTTTGACCTAAGATTAGTGACTTTGACCTAGGGCCGCAGACTTATAAGTTAGGTTTAGCATCATTACCGCTACATAATACTTAAAAAAAAAATAAAAAAAATCGTGTACCACTACTGGGCATGGACCATTGACCTCTTCTCAGAATGAGAAGGGTTATGGCCGTAATCTACTAAACTGTGCAGTTGCAGATTAGCGGACTCTATACACCATGGAAAACATTATGGAACTCAAAGTTCTGTAGGATTTCTCACGATATCTTCCTAAACTAAACATTCATCGCATGTCATAATAAAATTCTGATCTGCAAATGAAACACACCTCAGATCTTTCAGAAAGTCAGAATTATGGTGCTTGTTCGAATTGACATTCTTTTAAAAGTCAACCCGCTATACCGTCAGTGGTTCAAGGGAAACTACGTCAAAAAGTATCGTCACGATTTCTTTCGTCACAATATCATAGGCAGACACTCGGTTGTCACTCATAGCCTAGCCTAGCATCGTTGGCACACAGTGCATGCACGATGCTCTGTACTTTGACAGACAAATGATGCAAACTGTCACCAACAGCAGGGCCATGCATATAAAACATCGTGTTTTGATAACTCCCTAACTAATTTGACCCAGACGATCTAAATAGCGCAGCGTGTCTGCTTTTTGAGATGACGTACATTTGGTTTTCGTAGCCAAAGAAAAGAAGCGTGACTTGCACTTTTATTCCAAGCGCTCGAATATAATTTAATCTTTTTTACTAAAGTTATATCTTCTAAACGACTAATTTAACTGCAACCGAAAACGGTGGACACAGAAAATAAATTATTTTAAATTTTCACAAAGTTAGTTCATAAATTAATGTTTCTTGTTTGGGGTGCTGATATAATATCCACCATTATTATTCAAGCACACAAAGACAAATCCAGATAAAAGCAACCTATATATCCAACATCTACATAGAATCCGTTAGTCACCTTTAAAAATGCCCTTGTGTGACCTTGTTCCGGGAATTACTGAATACTTAGAAACAATATGTAAAAACCAGCGTACCTGTAGCTAAAGTGTATAAAGCTCCCGGTATAGGAGTAATGTTTACTAATTTGTTATGAAACTGGTTTGTTATGAAACTCATGGAAACTAGAGTGGGGCGAATGTAAACCACATTATTTATTTATAACTGATACTCACATCATCGATCCTACTTCTGATCAAGTTCTTGGCTTGCGCCAAATGCACCGGCACCTCCAGTTCTGGGTGTTCCGCCTTGACGTCGAGCCGAGCCAAACAGTACTTTCCCTGGACCTTAACCACGCTTCCACTCTCCAACTGCACTCTAGCACGGGTCCCCACACACTGGTCGAAGTCACCGAGCTGGATTCCATTACCTTGCAAGATACCCGAGGGAATCTTCGCCGTAGCGTCGAGCACTGTAATGAAAAATTCCTGTTTTGTTTAACTATGCAAAGCCCTTGGGAGCACCTTAGTTGAACACAACCGCGTCAAGGTTACAGCAACGTTTATTACTATTTATAATCCCTTTATGTATTATTTGCTAGATAACAACCCGTGGTACTACATAAAACAAATACAATTTCAATTTAATAGTGTCCACTAAAGCAAAATGTCCTTCAATTAAAAGCAGTAAAACCCTTGATTAATTAACTGCAATACGTCGTTATTTATGTTTTTTTTTCGCGCAACATCTGTTGTCGAAATCTCTGAAACATTGCCAATACAAATAGTTGTAAGGTAAAGTAATTATTTCGGTTAACGGATATAAATCTCAAAATACGAGTGTTAAATTTCTAAACTTTGACTTTAGGATCGTGCCGAGAATGAAATATGTTAGAAATAACAGAAACTTACTATTCAGCGCCCATAGTTTTGTTCCACGTAATTGCCTTAACACAATCTGCCCGTGACGCCTGCATTCCGGATTATGAATTCGAGAAAAATTTGGCGCAAAAGTAGGAAAGAATGCATAGAAGTCTTCAAATTCACTTTTGAGCAAATTTCGTCTGTGCAAAGCGTCCGTAACGTGTTTTAAATTACTTTCAGTCGACGTTGACATTTCTTGAATATCATAAAACTTTTCTTTTGATGTCTTATCGGACTTTTTACTAAATTCAGATTTAGTGTCTTTTTTCAAATCGTACATATTGTAAGTATCTTTGATAGGATATTTTTTCTTAGTCTCAGTAACAATATTTTCAACCTTCTCATGTTCTTCATGACTAGAAACCTTCACTTCCTTTTCTTGACTTGACTTTGTTTTAACAGTGTCCTTTCCATGTTCTTTCTTTGCAGCTTCTTTCTTAGGCTTATCTTCTACAGGTATCGATTCTTTTTCTTTTTTTTCTTCTTTTTTTGGCAATGGTTTTTCTAATATAATGTTATCTTTGTCTTTTGCAGTAGTTTTATCAACTTTATGATCTTCCTTACTCTTTATTTCCTTTTTAACCGTTTCTGCCATTTTATTCTCAGTTTTGATTTTAATTTCCGACTTTTTTATATCAGTTTTATCCTTTTCATCCTCCTTGAAAACTTTTTTCGGCGGTTCCTTTTTTTCTTTTACTTCTTTCTTAGGTTCTTGAAGGAGCAACTTTTTATCTGTTTTGTCCTTATCTTTAACACCAATTCTTTGTTTTTCTTTTTGTATTATATCATCATCGTCGTTATCATCATCATCGTCATCATCATCATCATCAATAACTTTCCATGAAAAATATGTTACCGGTGTTTCTTTAACTTTCTGTGTGTCTGGAATAACATCACTCTTTTTTATAAAGGGTGCTTTAGACGTAGCATCGAGTTTGTGTTTCTCTTTGGTTTCATCGTTATCATTATCATGTTTTTTATCTATACTTTTTTGTTCCTTTTTATGCGCTTCTTCTGTCTTGGTATCAGGTTTGAGGCTGGGATCAATCTGTAATCCGAGCATGTTGAATGTTTCCAAGATGCTTGACAATGTACCTCCAAAATAATCTTCACTGTCATCGTCATCGCTGTCATCGTCGCTGTCATCGTCATCATTATCATCTATTTCTTCAGATTCTTTTACCTCCGAGCTCTTAGAGTCTTGTTTTGGCTTTTGTTCACTTTTTGTAACGTCTACAACTTTTGGTTTTGATGTAAGACGTGGTTTATCGTCATCATTGTCGTCATCATCATCATCACCATCAACTTCTTTAGACTTAGATCTCGAACTCTTAACGTCTGGCTTCTTGATGTCTTGTTTTAGCTTTTCATCACTTTTTTTTACCTCTAAAACTTTTGGTTTCACTGTAAATCGAGGCTTATCATCATCATCGTCATCATCATCGACTTCTTTAGACTTTGAGGCGGAATCCTTAACCTCAAATTTTTTGAAATCTTGTTTTGGCTTGTGTTCAGTTTTTTTTATATCTAACACCTTTGTTTTCATTGAAAGACGTGTTTTAACGTCGTCATCGTCACTGTCATCATCATCATGTTTTACAGCTTTTGAAATAGATACTTTAACTTTTGAGCTTTTGATGTCTTGTTTTGGTTTTTCGTCGCTTTTCTTTATCTCAAGCACCTTCGATTTTTTTAATAAACTATGTTTAATGTCGCCATCATCATCGTCATCGTCGTCATCATTCTCTAAACTTATTGACTTTTTACTACTTGCCTCTGATTTCACTTTACTACTAGCAGCTTCATGTTTCAAACCTTTTTTGATGTTCATAAAGTCCTTATCATCATCGTCATCGCCTTCGTCACTTCTAATGCCGTATTTATGAGCAGATTTGAGTTCAGCCTTCTGATGGACATGTTGTTGCTTGTCTCGCGGCGCTTTGTTCAAATCCTCATTCACATGTTTGTCACTTTCGATTTTAACACTATGCAACTTTTGACCGACCTTCACATCACAGTCTTCACACTTTTGCTTTTTTATATCGTGTTTCACACTTTCAGCTTTAGGTAAATCGCGTACACGGAATGCGGTTATCACTGTGGCAAGGATAGGCAGGCAGATTAAAATTAGAGCTAGCGTCCATCGTTGGCGCGCCATGGCCGACGCGGTGCGCGCTCACGTCGCCATACTCCCGGACTGAAACGTTCACGAACCTTGGCGTATATTTGAAACGCACGAAATAAGACGTATCTCATTGAAACGGGTGCTCATTGATGGTTCTCGGTCGAGGTTATGGGTTAGGAAGATATTTTAAAATTTTGTGGGAGCGGGTACGTATATCTGTGGGGTTAGTACTAGTGAACTGGCGTTAGCTCAGCTGATGGCGCTCGTCCAAGATCAGAGTAAAAATAGTGTTGCAAAGGCAATTGTCCGGCGCTCGCGCACGCTTACCGATTAGATTGACTGTATTGTGATAGATCACCGTTATTGTTAGTAAAGATCTGACTGATCATAAACTTTGTAATAGATAATTTGTATTATGGATATTTAAATTATAATAATAATAAATTTAAATATCGATAAATTTCATTACTTATAAGTGAAATTTGCGTCGACTGATTTACAATTCATGAATTCAATACACAATGTGAACGTATTCATTTAATTATCAATTTAAATATAATCTTAAGTAAATAATACTATTATGTAGACAGTCATAGTTGACGAATAAAAACTGCTGGAGTTAAATTATTTTTAATTCGATACACATTTTCTCATAACAGTATTAATACTTAAGTTTTTTTTACTGCCTTAGTGATATTAATATAATCGTATAGGTAGTAGTAATCAAAAATAACTTTTGGACACCGGTACTACACATAATATTGTCCATGAGAAAAATACCTGCAACGCGTAACGTAAGTAATATGTAATTTCAATAATAAATAATCAAGTCCAATCGTTAGATAATAAGAAAATAAATATTGGGTACACTATAGAATATTGGTTAAAATATATCTACCTGATATTTATCGCAACAAATCATTCAAAATAAATAATTTACTAACCATGTTTACCAACTAAGCGCCTTTGTAATTTTGTAAAATGTTTGCCTTCATGCTACATTGCTATTATTTTTTTATTAGGCATTGTTCATTTAATGTGTGTTGGAAAAGTGTAGATAACTTTGTTTAATTTCTAGACACATGAATAAAAGTACTTATAATCTTGCCAGAGCTCAACAAATTTTGGTACACACCTCAAAATGTATTTTATAACATCTTCATTCACCCTTGACACAATTTGTGGCCCAACTCTACACTTATTGCTGCAAATTGTTTTAGTACGTATACGTATAGTGTAATAATATATTATAATTCAGCCCATAACTGCCCCATAGGTACAAAATATGAGAAGCAATGAAAGAAAGAAAAGTCCAGGATGCTGGCTTGCAGGAAATACACAGAAACACGGCATCGACAACATTTTAGGAGTTCTCATTTAGATATCCTCACGAAGTGTTTCTGGGTCTCTAAATTTAAATCTGCACATATATTCGAAAAGCCAGAATTGCGGGCCGACGGGATAATTTCCCACGATATCGTTCGTACTTAATCGTAATCGTTTCAATTTTCCATCCACCAAACCATCCATCTACCATCTACATTGCGCAGTATGCTTAAAAAATTACTCTACTTGAATAAGCACACATTCATTATTAAACTGTCAAAACTTAATCGATTCCAATTACAAGTTTGTATCATACATATTTAATTAAGCTGCAGATGCGTTTTCAAACCTTCCTGCAAAAACGCAAATATTCGATCTAGGATCTAGGTGGTATTATAATAAAAATATTCCTTCTTAAATGTTGACTGCTGAGCGACCTTATCCTGGAGTCGATTCTCGGTTCGGGCAAAGTGTTATTGGGTTTTTCTGTATGAAAATTCTCAATAGCAGCACGGAGTCTGTAACATTGCCCGGTCGGTAGCAATAGGCTCGTCCCCTATTACATGGGACTCAATAATGACATCAGCGAAATGTGAATGTACAATACTACACCTCTTCCTTACCCTTCGGGGAGTACAGGCGTGATGCTATGTTCTGTTAAATAATTGTAACTGTCACTACTACTTATAACCGGAACATTGCATTTCCGACCAAAACCTTCTTTCAAATATGAGGTCGATGGCCTTTACCTCGGCTGTATCAGCTGTTTTTTAAGTAACGAGACGACGAAATATGTGTTTTATTTTAATACAAAATTATATTTTTCTTACATAAATATAAAAGGACCAAACATTCACATCTAACTTACAATACGAAGCTTGATATCTGGTTGTCCCACAAGGGTAACAAGCACTGTTATACTTACTTTAAAAGTAGGTACAGTAATCGACAAAAGTAGCTGATTTTTGCACATAGTTCTTAATGAATCATAACTTGTAATTTTCATTATATTTTGTAACATCGTAGCTTTATCAGTCCGCCGCACCAGGCCAGCGCGGTGAAGGCTAAAACATACCCCTTTTCATTCTGAGAAGAGGCTTTTTCCCAGCAGTGGGACGGTTATGGGCTGAACAGGTAACAAATTAATCAACTAGTGTAAATATTAGTTTATAATTTTTTTATCATCATAATCATCAGCCAGAAGACGTCCACTGCTAAACGAAGGCCTCCCCAAAGTGGGGGTTTGCCATAATCCCCACGCTTGGCAGGCGGCTTGGGGATCGCAGTGGTTCACCGATTAGTGAGAGGACGCTGCTGCCCGTCCTCCGGTGTCTGGCCGCAGTTTTAAGACGTACCCGGGTCTAATTTTTCAATACATTTATATTATCATTACGAAATAATTATCTATATACTTATGTCGTTAATTGTACTACAATTACAAAAACTTACGCTGTCCAAAATCCTGAAGGCCACGATTACCCAATATTAAGGTCAGAGCAAAGTCAAATACAGAAATAAACATTGTCGTCGTTATTTTCACTTTTTCAGTCATTGATAGCATATATAACATCACACCTGTATTCTCCGGAGGGTTCGGCAGAGATGTAATGTTATACACCCACGTTTCACCATTACCGTTATTGAGTCCTATGTCATAGGACACGAGCTATTGCCATCTACCGGGTAAAATACTTTTTGCCATCGACCCAGGAATTAAACCCAGAACACGCTCAACAGTTGCCCTTCTGACCGCTTAACCAATGGTGCAGACAAGTAACTGCCATGAAATTTTAATGAGAATCAATTCAATACTACCCATCAAAGTCCTTTATTTATTTATATATTTAAACCCAACGCTAAGATTTCTCCTGTATAGTGGGCACAGTTTACAAACATACATGTCACATGCACACAGACCCGAAACAACTATCTGTAAGTCATACAAATATTTATTTCATGCGGGAATCGAACTCGAGGCACGAAAAATCGTCGCTACCGTTTAAAAAGTTATTCTGCCGACGCCGTCAAAATCTATCTGTATCATGGCGTCTCAACCCCTAGGCAGTGCTGCATTAAGCAAGCGCGGGGCCCGTAGCAAATTCTAACGAGGGGCCCTTGATCTGCTATGGGCTCTTAAGTATATAGTGACTTTTTGTAGAACTTGTGCGTATACCGTATGAAATTCTGTGTTTTATTTTCGCCAACAAAATAATCGGTTACCTATTGTCTGGCGTGGATTGTCTTAATCGGAAAACAGGTGTAACGTTTCACGTTTTTGTGACATAAAGTAAATTCAGTATACCACGTCTTAATAAGTGTCACTCAAAAAATTACGCTTAGGCGGAGATGGGCGGGTTTGGATACACGGAGCCCCCTTTACCGCGGGGCCCGTAGCAATTGCTACTCTTGCTACGTGGTTAATCCGCCGATGCCCCTAGGGGTCACTTTAAACTAATAGGCACAAGGGTAACATTACAATGAGATCAATAAGGTCTAGTTCACTGATGTCGCTTAGTATTCAGTTCAGTTTAGTGCTCATTAAAATACAATGTGCTCCAATGTGATTACTCATGTATTTGGCTGTCGATCGTTGCTATAGTCAGGGTTGGGTTGCGCAATGTGTGAGACGTTAATAAATCAATCGTTAAGCGTCTGGTGTGGATTAATTAATTTGTAAATGGTTAGACAGATTTTAATGTTCATGTTTCTTGTGAGCTCTCGTATTATGTAGTGGTTGTGAGCGCGGTATGAGGTTCTTAATTATATTCTTGTTATTAGGTATTTCTTTTATAATATATTTATTACCAGCTCGGTCAGTTTGTGTGTTCGGTAGATGACGAGGACTCTATTGCCATCTGCTAGGCACAGTGAGAATCGGTATCGGCTTAGGATTTCGTAAGTATTTTCTTCTAGCTACTTGCCCTGGCTTCGCACAGGTGCAATTTACTCATGAAGAAAATGGTAATTATTGAGATCTTCATACAAAAACACCATCCAAATTTCTGATTTTTCCGGTATATTTTCCAAAAAATTCTTTCATACAAATCTTGTCCTGACAATTACGAACACAACAAAAAAAGAATTAGCCAAATATGTGCAACCGTTCTGAAGTTATTTATTTATATAGATGTATAAACAACCTCATTAGTCTACTTGTCGCAAGCGCTACTGCTGGGTGTGAGGTCTTGGATCCGATTCCCCGGTAGGGCAAATTGTTATTGTGTTCTTTATGGAAATTCTCAGTAGCAGCCTGAAGTGTGGGCTTGTTGGCTATAGATGGTAATGGGCTCGCTCCAATCATGGGATAACGGTATCGGCGATCTGGTTGTACAACTAGGACACTTCTTTCTTTCTTTTTTTAAAAACGTTGCCCCACACTAGGATTTCTCCTGTGTCGTGGATACAGTTTACAAACATACATGTCACATACACACACAACCAGACCCGAAACAACTATCTGTAGATCATACAAATATTTGTTCCGTGCGGGGATCGAATCCGCGACACATAGCGCAGAAAGCTAATCGCTTAACCACTGCGCCAACCGTGTCGTCAAACCCTTGAGAAAATATAGGTGTGATATTATTATAATTATGTATGTATTTTAAGTAAGAAGTAGTTTAAGTACCTATGCTACAAAACTTAATTCATTCTCCGTTTTAATTAACATCCAGCTCAGACGAGTTGTCTATGTGTAGTCTACAAAAACAATGTATTCGGTTCAATGTTAGGCCTTGTGCTAATTTGTCAATGTAAACACAGTGAAATAAGGTTCAATGTCCTATTCCGTAAGTACGAACAATATTGTCGTTTGTTCACCTGTTCTTTTGTTAATGTTCAAGGTTCCGATTTGTTAGACTGGTCTCGTGACTGGATTGCTGCAGGGTTTGGTTGGTCTTTAAATTTATTTATTCCAATTAGACTGTAAACAGTGAAATTTGAACGTTAAAAATATAGTATTAAAGAGGGAACTCATTCGCCTACGCACTAGCTTGGAGAAAAGAAACGGCCCAACAAACTCTCCAGCAACACGTCTTTGTCTGTCATCTATACTCGTACATATAATAAAATTATAACAGGCCGATGTCTGTACATTATAGATATTGAAGAAAAACTAATATATATAGGTCTTTATTAGAGCAACAGAAGCCAAAACAACCGTTTTTAGAATTTCTGTCTGTCTGTTTGTTTGTACACGCATCTCGCAAAAACTACTGCATGGAATTGAATGCAATTTTCACCGATGTATAACTAGAGGTCTAACTTAAAATATAGGCTCCATTTTACCGCAGGAAAATATCAGATTCTAAATTCCACGAGTACGAAGTCGCGGGCAAAAGCCAGTTATACAATAAAAGAAAAATAATGAGTTTAGTTTGATTATCAGATTTAGTCGGTCAGACCACGCGATAGATTTGATATATTTTTTTTAAAACGTTGCCCCACACTAGGATTTTCTCCTGTATCTCGTGGGTACAGTTTACAAACAAACATGTCACATGCACACACAACCAGACCCCAAACAACTATCTGTAGATCATACAAATATTTGTTCCGTGCGGAGTTCGAACCCGCCACACGTAGCGGAGAAAGCTAATCGCTTAGCCACTTCGCCAACCGTGCCGTCATAGTTGCAACATAACATAACATCACGCTTGAATTACCCAAAGGGTTAAGCGAAGGTGTACTATTACTGTACACCCACATTTCACTGTTGCCTTTGTTGAGTTCCAAGTTTGTTGAGCTTGTAATAGCGAGCAAGCGTACTGCCATCTAGCAGGCAGTACTGCTACTGAGAATTTCCATACAAAAAAAAAACACAACAATTTGCCCGAACTGAACCCGGTACTACTACCTCACACACAGCAGTCACACTTACGATTATGCGGGACTAATTTGTAAATAAAGTGATTTATTAATTGCTCAAATAAATTTCCAAGGAAATTCAGACCATCCATGGTCACATATCATTTAAAATCATTGCGAAAGCTGATTAAAAACACCTTTTTAATTTGTAAAAAAATCATTTGGTTCCACTTAATGTTTAAACATCTTCATTTTACATTTTTCCGGCATGATGGAAAGGTCAACGACTGCGACACTGTTTATTATATCATTATTAGGCTTCCATGACTTGACCTTCTCATAAACCGCTATAATAAATGGGCATCAGGAAATATTCCTATAAGACATCCTCTCGGAGCCATGGGCGGGGGGGCAATTTTCGCGGTCTTAATTATAAGCCATTTTAAAATAGTCACTTAAATCTCGAATATCTCCAACCAGTCTTACATTTTGAGCGTTTAAAAGTAAAGATCTGAGAATATGCGATATTTTGAGAATTCGGAAAAAGGAAGGCGGTTCTGGCTTTTTTTTTTCGGTGACTGATGGAGCTGCCATGGCGGTGTAGCGCGTCAGGCATGTTTGCGGTGGCGCAAGTAAACTACTTTTACACTATAAGTAATGCGTAAACGCGCCGCATCACTAGTGCGACGAATAAGGGTTAGTACCTACAGACTCCTGAATATGATTGCTGACAGGGTGGATTGCTCATACGTAGTTCACTGTTGCCTGTTGCACGTACCACAGCCACTTGAAATGAAGTTTATTCTATTCTATTTTTAGATATGTTATATCGATATCGGCATGACCTTAGTCGCGCGAGAATTGAACACCTCCTGGGCCTAATCCACGCAGGCCAGTACATACTAAAACTTCCCGATCTTCTCAAGATCTTCACCTTTAGTGCAGTAATACTGAATAATGAGACCTTGGTCCGATACATAACCCACGATCTACGACAGCAAATTGGAGCCCCAGCCACTAGGCCACCACGGTTCCATCTAGTGCCGTCATTACAAGAATGATCTCCAGTCCATACTATCGATATAATCCCTCAGTTGCCATTCAATTATGCCAACCCATTATTCCATTATCCAGCAAAGCTACTGCTAATTGTAAACAAAATCAATCGGCAGATAGTATACTATTCATTTAAGTTACTTTTTTAAAACTGTCAAAAACGACATTTTGTTCTAAAAATGTTTGGAATACAAAAGCGTGACGTCATAGTTTTTCATTGCCGTTGACATACTTATTGTGTAATTTTGATAAATAAAAAATTGAAAACGCCAAAGATAAGTAAGAGATTAAGTTTTTCTGAGTTTTTAGAAGAAAAACTATTTACCATAAAAAGAATTTATTTTAAATGCAGTGATCTAGCCAATTATTGATATCTACGACACACAATCAAAATATCAAATAAAATATATTGCATGATTGAAGTTTTACGAATTAGCATGGTAAGCTGTAAAGAATACCTTGGTGATAAAGATTAATAACTATTTCGCAATACAAGTAATATCAAATAACGTTTCATCATAGAGTTGCATGTTGACGATTTATCTAGTATTCTATAAAATTTTAATATACCTACCGCCTGTTACCGCGAGACCATTCACGAACAAAGGTTTTTTTAATACCAATTTTGAACAGCCTTTATTTAATTAATTTCTATACCGTGGGTGCTTTTTCAAGCACAAATATTCACATGGACATACACACAAATCTGGAACAACCTGTAGATCACACAAATATTCGTTCCGTGCGGGAATCGAGTCCACGACACGTAGCGCAGGAGTCGATCGCTCAACCACTGCGCCAATCGTGCCGCCATTTCACCCACTTATAAATAATAATAAAAATGCCATCCCCTTAGGAGTTGAATTTTAGAAAATCTTAACGTACCTGTGTGCCTACCTACCCCTATCGAGAACATAGGTATCCAAAAATCAAGTCTCTTGTGATTAGTCAGTGAGTGATGGTATTCCGTTTTTTTACATATAACGTACATAACACAAGCCAGATGGGCTTGTGCTATGTGCATGCCCCCTCAGGGATACACACAGAACTGTACCGTTGTACACCCACATTTCGCCGAATACGCAGTCCCATGTAATAAGGGGAGCTCACATAACGTAAGCACAATTCCGCAACACAGGGCTGCAATTATGATTTTTTTGTAACAGTAAACCTATTAATACGGCTGATGAATGATACACAAATCTAGAGCAAATTAAGATCAATATCTTTAATTTTAGATGCATAATCTTAGGCCGCTATATACTATCTAACAAGCCTTCAGGCAGGGCCTGGCGGGATGGACATACGGACCGAAAGTGAGCAACATCGAGGCCGATCAAATCCAGTGGCGCATGGCGGCTAGAATGACTAAAACAAAATAAAACTGACGCGATCGTATCCTGTATAGACTGTATCAGACCCAACAACTACCTTTAGATAACGGTACAATCTGGTCCTACGCTTGAGTACAATGACCCTTGAAACTTCTTACTTTTAATCGAAAAAACATTATTTTTTTCAAAAGTAAAGTGTTTTATGTGCGTGTTATTGACCTTTTATTCGTTTACGAAGACTCCCTTTCAAAAAATTGATTTTATTTTTTGTTCTGGAAATTTGATACTTAACGAATGAATTCGGCTTAAAACCGTTGCCTGTAAAAAAAACAAAGGTAATGTCTACTGTGACCTATGTGTTAATCCATACGTAGAGTCTTTGGGTATGTCTTTGTTTGAAAGGCTGTTAATCATAAGAACAGGCTGGAACATAGATTCCCGATTGCCAAAGTGGTCTACTGAACCCCGGGGGTCTAGTAACTACAACAAATCTACTACACCAAAAATCCTAGTGCGGGACAATGACTTTATACAAACAAACAAAAATGAACAGTAGATAAGCCTGCACAAAAGTGGAACGTTGGAAAGTTGGAACGAAAATGTCGTTTTTCTGTAAATGTCATAAAGTATCTAGCAAGTCTTAAGTAAAGGTACCAAAGTAAGATATAAATACTGTATAAGTCTACATAGAAACCCAAACAAATACTCGTTGGTACAAATATTTGTCCCGCCGCTATTATTCTAGGTCCTACTAAATAAATCTGTTTATTTTACCTCAGCACTAGTATATATCTATGTCTATCAAAGAAATGCTTGTAGTAAATCTATACCTACAAGTTCTAATCATAAAAATAATAAAAATATTGCCCTATACTAGGAATAATTCCTCTGCCATGGGTGCGTTTACATACTTCAATAAACTTTTTGTCGAGTTCGTCAACATCACACACTTTCAGTTGCTGCAACAAATGCAAGAAGGTGTTCATCTGTGTCACCACCCGAGGGTCAGGGAGCCCATCACAACGAAGGTATTGTTGCTACTCGGCTTCCAATTGTTTCATGTACTCATAATCCATTTTATGCTTTTCGAATTTATGGAACAAATTGACAGCCTTCTGCAGGAGGTCCCTTCTGACGTCTTGCTCTGCGACCTCCTTGGCCATGGCTTCATTTCTCGCCCTGGCCAGGGCAGCCCGTTTTTCCTTAGCACCCGCCAGGATTTCTTGTTTAGCAGCTTCCTCCTCTGCCCTCCAGTCCTCTATCTTCTGTAAGAGCCATGCGTCCCGATCCTTCTCGTTCAAAAGTATTCACATATACCAACAAAGACTCGGAACAATTTATCCATAGGCCTTACAAAAATACATACTTTCCGTACGGAGATCGAATCCGCGACACGTAGCGCAGAAAGACAATGTAGACTAGTCAATCTAAACTAGTCGTGACATCGTAGGCATTATCACGTGCCTTCGTTTGTAGAGCTTTGGCGAGCTTTAAAGGGTCTGAGGGTCGTCTTAGAGGCGGAGAGAGCTATCACATGGGAATCACTCACGTCTTAGAAGAAAGATTAGTCAATCAGCATTGTTAATATCGAGAATGACGGCACTTATTGTATATATATATACACTAAGTGCTGTAACTATAGTTTGGGATAAACTGAACATGTTGTGGTTGATGGTGAGGCCTGGGGTTAAATTCCAGATCTGCCAGCTATAGCAACAGCTTAGGTCATGAATTTGACTTCAGTGGCGTGCGGTTCATAAAGACAAAAAGACACTGCCTACCCTACATACCAGATAAATATTATTTTACTATAAGATATTTGAGGTGGCAAATCACATACATCATTACTTAATCGACAAGATGATGAACCAATACCAACATGCAGTAGGTAATATTGGTAAAAGCTTTTAAAAATTTTTGCTTATCCTGTGTAAAAACTCTGTGCACGCCACTGCTTGACCCGTAGGGATTGGGCGTTCTGAAGGATATGTTGAGCTCGATTTCTGGTATAACTGACGATGTTCTCATTATGTCGGCTAGCATGAGTGCGGCTACATATTTTTGTCGTGAATGAGACGAGATAATATCTCTAATAACTCGTTTCGGTACGAGACAAGGAAAGCCTCCACGATTGAAGAACCCAAGATCGCGTAGCGCGCCCTGGGCAGTCAGCTTCGATACCAGAATGCTGACTGGTTAATCTTTCGACTACAGTATGAACGATTCCAGACGAAAGAGAGACAAGACAAAATTCCAAAAAGAAACAAATGAAGTGATATATTCTTACGAGGGACTTTGTATATCGTCGTTGAAGTTCTAACACCACGTATGTCAGAAATAGCAACTTTTCAGGAAAGTGTAAAATCTGCATAATTTTGCATAGACACCAGTACAATACCATTTTATATTCATTTCATTTTACGAGTTTCTATTGGACGATGCTTGTTTCTGATTGGCTGAAACAACGCGTTTTCCAATTTTCAATGCAAATGCCATCAAAATGTCAAAACCTTCAAAAAAATAACTTGTGTTGTTAGATCTTCAACGACGATATGTTGGTAAATAGAAAGAAAACTAGTGGCTGTAAAAATCCTACTTCCTATCCTATCCTACTTAATAATATTATAAATGTGAAAGTTTGTGAGGATGGACGGATGGATGGATGGATCTTTGTTACTCTTTCACGCCAGAACAGCTGAACGGATCTGGATGAAATTTGTCACAGACATAGATTATAGTCTGGAATAGCAAATAGGCTACTTTAATCCCGGGAAAATGTTCGGGTTCGTAAATCACGCGAACGAAGCCGCGAGCGGCAGCTACTTAACCTATAAAGAAAACTACAATTTCATGCAGCGGCTGTAAAAATTGATTGAATATAAACGATTATTACAGATTAACATTAAAGAGGGTTATTACTTGAAATTATATGTGTCAGGCCAATCTATCATTAATTTAAAAGATAACGATTTGGTAGATTATATGCTTATAAGGATGGAAGAGGAAAACGTCTCGTTTAGTCGTGTCTTACTGGACCTTAAGGGATAAAACAAAACTGGTTGCAGAGTACAATAACAGTTATGTCATCTGTACCCCTATAGTGTAAGTTTCTTTTGACAAATTCGATTTACTACATCGAACGCGGCGCTCCGATTGGTGGAGAGCACGAAACGGACCAATCGGAGCGCCGAACGCGTTCGATGTAGTAAATCGAATTTTCAAAAGAAACTGGATACCATTCCACGGAAGTCGTAAACGTTAAATGTGTTAAATACCAATGCGTTCCTGACCACAATGGGTTTCTGACCACATTTTTATAGGTACAATAAATACCTAAACACCTAGTTCACGTAGCCAAATGCTACTGCGCAGATCGATCAATTTGCAAGGTTGAACAGCGCATGCGCGTCCTTTTGACTATGACATCTTACTAATCTGAGCGTGAGGTACCATCAACAATTGATTTGTGGTACCAGACGGCAATCGCTTTGTGTAAAGTAGTACTAGTTACTTGCATCTAGTATTTCACAACTTTGCCAGCGGCTGAGAGAACAACTGCTGCGCTACGTATCACGGGTTCGATTCCCGCGCGGAACAAATATTTGTATGATCTACAGATAGTTGTTTCGGTTCTGGGTCTTTGTATATGTGAATATATGTGTTTGTAAACGCACCCACAATACAGGTATCGTACACCAATGATATTATGAACATCGTGAACCAATGTTTTAAAAAAAATCGTTAGGCAAACGTGAACTGCGACTTTAGTTGGCATCAATCATGTAAGAGTGTCTTTAAAATGTAAAAAGTATATTTATAGTATAAATATACAACTATTATAACCAATCAACGTGCAGTTGGCGACATAAGTCGATAAACTTTTCGTAATTTTATGACTCTCTATGACTGATTTATCACTAGTGAAAAAATAATTAGAATATTATAAAAATAATTAGAATAGAATAATTAGAAAAATATTAAGTTCTATGTTAATTAAATACAGAAAGGAATAACATTTCGAGGTTTTCATTCATGAAAAAACTTTTGACCCCTGTGTAATGATCATCGGCTACTTGTGTCGCTGTCTGCACTTACGATATGCGTCTAATAAGATGGCTGACGTAATACAGGATGTTTTTAAATATTAAGGACTCCAAAAATGCTCTTATCGATATATAGAATACCATATTTTCTAATTCTCAGTAGCAGCACGGATTCTGAAACTGTGCCCGGTGGATACCAATAGGCTCACACCCAAACATGAGACTTAATAACAGCGTCGGTGAAATGTGGGTGTACAAGAGTATACCTCTGCCCAACCCTTCGGGGAACACAGGCGTGATGTATAATAGATACTAATGTATTTTCCGTCCTCGATTGAGACGACTCTCAAATAAGCTGTATGAAAAACTAATAACCAAGATCGTTCGATGATTTTATCATTTTTCTAATGTCAAGTGAATAATAGATTGTTAAACGTCCTTGTGACATATTTTGTTTGTCATGCGGACTCTTTAAAATGGATATATATTTGAAAAGGACATTAAAAATACCGGCTTTTATGATTTAAGATTTGTAATAAGATCGAAGGCCTGATCCACCGTTTACTGATAAATTAGCTGTTTGCCTATCCACAACTTATAAAATTTCTGTTTCACTGATAAGATTTTAGATAATAAGCTCTCTCTCTCTCTCTCTCATTTAGATGTAAAATATTTGTTTAAGAACTTTGCTCCACACTGGGATATCTCTAGTTTCATGGGTATAGTTTGCAAACATACACGTCACATGCACACACAACCATCCCCGAAACAACTATCTGTAGATCATATGATCTACAAATATTTGTTCCAAGCGGGAACTGAACCCGAAAAACTAATCGCTTAACCACTGCGCCAACCGTCTCTGTATTCATTTATATGTAAGCTAAATATTTGTAAGTGGTGAAAAACGTCAATATTTTATCTCTGATATGAAACACTCTGTATAGTTTAAAGTTATGAGTATTGAGACCAACGACTTGAGTGGGGACTACTTGTCTATTTTTACCCTACAACCCATTACCAACTGGTTCCCAGGAGTCAGGGCTGGTCAAGATCATTACCACATACCTGCAAGTTTACTTGCACGGCCGTGGGCTTGGAACAGGAAAACTATAGGTTTTAACGTTTTCAAGTGTTATGTACCCGTACGTAATATTATAGAGGAAAGTTTGTATGGAACTGTGGACAACATGAAGATGAAACGGCAAACAGTAGAATTTTTTATTAAACGCTGCAGTTTTTTGTGGCCACAAATTTTACCTCGTCAGTCTTTGTAGTGGTCTCAAACGCGGCCGCTAGCCGTTCTGGTGTGGCCAAGGTTCTGGGTTTGATCCTCGAGTCGAGCAGTGTAATTAGATTTTTCTGTAAGAAAATTCTCAATAGCAGCTTGTAGTCTGGAATTGTGCCTGGAAGATGACTGCCCTATTCGTTACATAGAGGCTTGAGCCTCTGATGAAATGTGGGTGTATATACTCGTAGTACACCTTACTGGGCCGGACACACTAAATATCATAAAAACTTTTTCATTATATGAATTCTGGAAATACAATAGGTAATTATTATATTCTAAACTTAAAGTAATATTATTTATTGAAGTATAATTGTTGTTATTTCTTACTAGCTACTCGCTTCGGCTTCGCACGGGTGCAATGTTACTCGTGAAGAAAATGATAATTATTGAGATTTTCATACAAAAACACCATCCAAATTTCTGAAATTTCAGGTAGATTTTCCAAAAAAAACTTTCATACAAACCTTGTCCTGACACACTTCACAACAAACAAAAAAGAATAAGCCTAATAGGCGCAGCCGTTCTGAAGTTATGCGCTTACATATGTACATACATTTTTGACAATCGATTTTTATGTATATAAATAGATTACAAACTTATCAACAAAAGTGAGATCCACCTAGCATGGTCCACCTGCCAACCAACCTTCCACCTGCAGATGGGTCTACCTAAAGAAGGCAGTTAGAAAAATCTTAATGCGGATGGTGGAGAAATGGCGCGACTGTGACGAATATGGCGCTTATTAGCTAGAGCCGCGAAAAATACAAGTCAAGGCGTTTATGGGCAGGTAATAGGTATGATAAATGCGTTAATCATTTGTTAAATTGCAAACAGTTTGGTCATACGTTTCGAGAAGAGAATTCGTGTGAGAATGGCCTTCATAATCGGTTGGCGTGACCATGCATGGTCGGGAAGCAATCAGAAATATCACACATTTTACGGCGCTTGTTCCCCGTAGTCAGTGCTAGTTAATTTTAAAGCCATTAATTACGAATTATATTCCACGTAGGATCCTCATTCAGCGGAATTTTGCATAGCAAAGAACGCGCATGCCAAAACATTAATGCATCACATTTGTATTTGTTTTTTGTTTTGTTTTTCAGTCTTTTCATATTAAGCTTAGATAGGCTTTTTTATTGAATATTAATATGGTAATCTTAGTAAAGTTCAGAAGTAATTTGTATCACTAACTCGTCTTAAGTCCAGTCCAAGTGCGGAGCCACTAAACAAGACACGTTGCACCTATTGTCCTGCCCGTTTTATACGACCATCTGTACCCGGGATGATTTAAACATGGCAACCGATAGAGCCATCGAAGATACTACATACTGGTCAAGTATAATAAGAGCGAATAGTGGTTTGTAAGGAAAGCAATTCTAATCATTTCTGAAATTGTGGCATATAGGTAATTTAGTTTACTACGAGGGTCTGTTTTTGGTGTACCTACTGCACACACTATTAAGAATCTTATAAATCCTTTGCAGGAATAAGTTTCCTCACAATTCTCTCCTTCGGAAACGCAAGTAAAATGATAATAGTATTCCGATCCGCACATGAATTTGAACATTTTTAAATGCGGAATGGGTTTGAACTCGGACCTTCCTGCATGTTGAACGCAAGCGTTCAACTATTACGTTATACTGTTAACTCCAGCAGATATCCACTCCTGCATATGTAAGAATAATTCTGTTTCGTTTCTACAATTAAAAAATAGTGAGCATTTTACCCAGAACTCACAAACAAACAAATCATTTTACCATTTTTCTACCTTGAACTTTTCTTCGGTTTAATGTAGGTAAACTTTCAAAAGCAACAGCAATTTCAAATAAAGCTGTCTTTGTTGGCTTTATAATTAAATTCTTGATATATCCGCGATACTATATCCGCTAAATATTGAACAGTAATTTAAGTATATAAGTAGTGTTTGCAAATTATTTAAATACTTACCAACCGTTTTCCCTCGTCATTATAATGCTTGCTAATCCTCGTTTCAAGACTCATCAGGATTGATGAATATCACAAATCTTCAAATTTTTGGTTATATTTCCTTCTCCGTTATCAAAATGGTGTTTGATGACTCATGTATACATGTACGTATGTCCCCCGCCGCGTGTGTCTGAACACGATAAACTCAACAACTACTGAACGGATTTTCATACGGTTCAGCAATGGACGGAGTGATTCATAAGGAAGGTTTAGGTGTATAATTTATTATGGTTTTGTGTAAATTGGCTGAAATATGACGATGATTGATTGATGTGTGAAGATGTCGGAAAAAATCATGCCAATTATTTAATATTATATACTAAATATTTTATTATTATAAGTTAGTGATTTTGAGTTTGGGAAATCCAAACATTTTAATAAAACTACTCTATGAATCAGGTTTCTATTCAATAAAGACAATTAATATATTCAACGCCATCAAACACAATTATCATAGCATATTTAATAAGGCAAAAAAGGCAAAAAAAAAAAAAAGTAAATTTCAAATTATTATTTTCGAACCACGAAGATGCAAAGACGTAGATTGAAACGTGTCTCCTGCTCGGGAACGTGATGTCAGATTAATATTTAATTCAATTAAACGAGTCTTTCACGATACAACAGAATTCTCATCTACCGTTAATTTTGATCGTTCCCTAAAACTGATATATCCAGTTCTGTTCGGTGCACATTTCAAATAATTTATCATTATCACGATAAATGCCAGTTTTATCACTGATCCAAAGACAATTATTATAAAAATCGTTAACCTCGGAATTTAGAATCTGATAGTTTTTGTGTGATGCGTGTACAAACATACAGACAGACAGACAAACGGACAAAAATTCTAAAAACTGTTTTTTGGCTTCTGTTGCTCTAATAAATACCCGCTTACCCCCGTATTAGTTTTTCTCCAATATCTATAATGTACAGATTATCGGCCTGTTATTTATAATTTTATTATATGTATTGATAAAGTTTCATTAAACGCCTGACACCACCCTGTATACAAACAATTGTTTACAGCACGCATTTATTGAGCATTTACCATTTCTATTTCGTAAACCCCATGTTCTCCCAGAATAATGAAATTTCTTGCCAGTTCTTCTCCATAGGACCATTTATTTGGAACCGTGCAACTAGAGTCATTATAACGTTTCAAAAGTGCCTGCAGTAAGTTTATTTGTAATAAAAACTTATTCTATTCTATTAAAAAACTAAGAACTTGACCATTATTAGTCTTCACAGTAACAAAATACAAAATTACTCTTCAGAAGATCCAAGAAACCTTTAGGTAACAAAACTATAGTTATGATATTCGAACCTAAAGTTAAAATATAAACTCAAAGTCGTCTGTAAGTCGTCGAAAGGATTTATTTTGTTCAACTGTACATTTAATATCTCGTTCGAAAATACGCGTTAATTTTATGGTTTATGCTATCGTAAATCTTGAAAGCACTATTAATTCTATTCTTTAGTCCTATTTGTGAAATGGTTTTGTCCTGGGTACAATGACCGAGGACAGAAATGCCAATATTTAATTTTGGCTGTAAGATTTCTGACTACTTATCGTACCTATCTCTTGTCCTTGGGCTTAGAGTAGAAAAGACTTTATAAGATATACAAATTTAGTACAGTCACACAAGTCCAAAATATTTGGTTATTTTTTAATTTTTACGTTTTCTAACATACAACTTTTCTTGAAAAACTGATACCTGTATGTGTAACTAAACATAAATCAATTTTACTTTGAAAAACTGCATTGAAAGGCTTTAATTTCAATCTGTAGCTGACACGTTATCAATCTTTTTTGTTAAACTGTAACCTTTATTGCCAAATGGATTGTACCTACACGCATGACCTCAATTGATTCTGTCACCTTTGCCCTAATTTAGTGAACCACTTTAAACCAAGTAAAAGCCAAACTAAAAAAAGGCTTAAGTCAAACTACCCTGTATACCCTAATAATTTGAAATCAAAATCAATCTTGAGATGATTGAGACCTTGATCAAATATCAAACTACGTAATGAATTTTAGAAATATTTAAAAAACATAAGGCCTCCTTCTCAAGGCTTTCCGGGTATCATTTATTTATTTATTCAGATAACAATGATTAATACTAGAAACTATGAAGGTCGCGGTTGTCCTTAGATCAAAAGAATGTTAGATGCCCATTATTTGAGTGAACAATGAGTCAATTGCCTACCATTGAGTGATCTTGGCAATTTTATGACATCGTCACGACTTTATTCTCTGAAGGGCTCAAGGGTTAGGCAGAGTAATGTGTCGCTCATGATGTAAAGCTTTACGATCAAGTAGGTTTTTTTTCTTTGACCGCTAGGAAATGATTACTTTGATAGTTGACTAGACTAGATATTATGAAGTAAAAATATTAATGATTCCAAATAATCAAATATATTCAATTTTATTAAAGCAACGCGTTTTTATTACTTATATATACTTTAATTTTTATTCCATTCAGAATATTTTATACGGCGTATTCTAATCATTTTATCGGATTGTATTATAACGAACGAATTTTAGTGTAAAATATTTAAGTGACAAATCTTAGAACTGTAGTTGTTATTTTTGTCAATCTTATTAGTCCAATACAAGAAGAACTTTATTAGTCTTTGACTCTCTACGACCCTCGCAACTTGTCGCCTAAGAAATCCGGTAGATGACTACTAGTCATCTGAGTTACTTTTTATGAACTGTCAAAAACAACATTTTGTTCTAAAAATGTTTGGAATACAAAAGCATGACGTCATTATAGCTTTTCATTGCCATGGACATACTTAAAGTGTGATTAAAAATTGAAAACGTAAAAGATAAGCAAGAGATTAAGTTTTACTGAGTTTTTAGAAGGAAAACTACCAGTCAATATATCAGAATTTATTTTTGATGCAGTCATCTAGCCTATTATGTAAAGAAGGACGGATTAACATCTTTCTTTACCATACTCCTATTAACAACGTTTATCTAGCGTGGCTATGGCAGTATTCGCCTAAAGTCAAAGTCAACGGCTTTTATTCAACTGCGCCTGAAATATCTAGTATATACCTACAGTTTTAAAAATAAGTCCCTTCTAAACTTGTGTGGACGTGTATAATGCGTGACTACACATGTGTAAAATTTGTCACTACTAGATCTTAAAGTACCACCAAAAGATACCGTGTTAGTGCCACAAGAGAGGTGTAGATATCATGTTATTTTTTTCCAGGAACAAAGCTAACTTATACCGTCATTCAAATTAATTTAAAAACAGATTAAAAATGACTCAACGTCTGTCAATTTTTTTAACAATTAGTAACAAATTAGATATAATTGTTTCCAATGCCGGATTATGTATGCGCGGGGCCCATAGCAAATTCTATCGAGGGGCCCTTGATCTGCTTAAGTATAAAGTGACTTATTGTAGAATTTGTGCGTTTACCGTATGACAATCTGTTTTTTTTTATTTTCGCCAAAAAAATAATCGGTTACCAACTGTCTGACGTGGATTGTCTCAGTCGGAAAACCGGTGTAAAGTTTCACGTTTTTGTGACATCAAGTAAATTAAATATACCACGTCTTAATAAGTTTCACTCTAAAAATTACGCTCAGGCGGAGGTGTGGGCTTGGATACGCGGGGCCCCCCTTTGCGCGGGGCCCGTAGCAATTGCTACTCTTGCTACGTGGTTAATCCGGCACTGATTGTTTCCTGAACTATTACAATCGTATCCAAATATAAAGCCTTCGTCATTTTTTTTTTTTGTATATGTAAATGCATATATTTAATAATATAAATGTTTTGACATTAGACCGATACGGCAGTATTACTAAATTAGAGACACTCCATACCACTTCTGCAGCACCAAATTTTGTTATTTTTATTTTATTTTATAGACTGCCTAATTGTTCAAGTGATCGCAAGCGCGACCCGTAAGCATAAAGTCTAGGGTTCGATTTCCGGGTAAATGAGAACAGGCTCGCCCTCTACATGAGACTCAATAACGGCATCGGCGAAATGTGGGAGTACAGTATACCTTGGTCTAAACCTTCGGACAATAGAGGTGTGAGCATCACACCTCTATTGTCCGAAGGTTTAGACCGAAGGTTTAGAGTGTTATGTTATTTTGTATTCATGTGGATCTATATATGTACATGTATGTACACATTCCCGGGTTCAACAAAACGTTGCCAAAAATAATTAAATATTTTAAACCTCTCAATAACCTCTAATCAATGTTGATCGAGTTTCTGCTAGTATTAATCTATGTTTTTAATAAAACTAGACAGCCAAACACGAACTTCACAGGTTTTTTTTTTTTGTATAAATTATTCATGATATTTTATTTTATTCCTTAGCTTCTATTTATTGTAAATGTGAAAGAATCTAGTCTGTCTAGTGCCCGATCACTTGACTAGAAATGTCATAGATATTTTTATTGTAAACTAGCGACCAGCCCCGGCTTCGCACGGGCGCAATTTACCAATGAATAAAATCAAAAATGTCATCCAAAAATACCATTCAAATTTCCGGCGTTTCCGGTGGATTTTCCAATAAAATTCTTACATAAAAACCATCTCCTGACAATTACAAACACAACAAAAAAAGAATTAGCCAAATAAGTGCAGCCGTTCGGAAGTTATGCGCTTAGCAACACATTTGACGATTCATTTTTATTTTTATATATAGAGTTACGTGGTCTTGATATTTATAAATGTCTGAGAGACTCCCTATAGAAGACACTCAAATCTATACTGTTTTCAACCTACGCTACAGCAAATGGCCTTTCAAAAGTTTAAAGTATAAAGACAAGAATAATAATGTGATTTTATAAGAATTCAGTAAAGCTAGGCGAGCGATATCAGCCAGCCATTTTGCTATATCTCGATTTCGACACGTGTCAGAAGAAACGTGACGGCAATCGTTGGACTATATTGTTCCTAACTTTCGTAATACCATATTAGAGATGTCTTTATTTTAAATACTCGACATGCAACTAGGAGACGAACTCTTTCTAAAGAAGTGATTATCTCTGACATAGGTCTATGTCGAACTTGAGTGGACCACGATTTCGATGACCTTTGGGCATGCTTTCAACCTTTCCAAATTATGTCTAATGATTGTACCTTTTATCGACTAAATTTGGGTTGACTCAAACCAATTACGGCTTAATATTTATAGTATTTTACATAGAGCGACTGCCATCTGACCTCCACCACCCAGTTATTAGGAGACACTGATACTCTAGGTTAGACTATCAGAAGTATTCGTTTGACTAACGGGACCAACTGCTGAACGCACGGAGGATACTCGATGTGTGAAATACAGTCACCCATCCAAGGACTGACTGCAGCAAACGCTGCTTAACCTCACAAACCACATTTATAGCTATGAGCTCCTCTGTAACTTTACGGATTAGTGTCAGCATATATGCACCAACACAGTCGTAACTACCTATATGTTAATCGCTACACGTTTTTCTTTCGACACTCGGAGACAGCCCATGCCAGAACAATTGTCAACAAAATCTTGAACTCCGACCTTTTTGTATTGTAATCTAATCTTATTCTTTTATTTAACAATGAAACTGAAATCTAGCCTTACTAGTCCTTAGTGACATAGGTATATTTGTAATCGAGCAATTACTGTTTATAAATATGGCTTTGTTTATGGAACTCACACAACTTTACGTTTAAGATAATAATATTTCATTCAACAACGATTCTGGTTACTCGACTGTCAGATGTCTTTCAAGTTACAATATTAAATGTCTAATGAAACAATGATTTATTTTCTGTAAATAATTCCGTATAGGAAGCTTTCACAAGTCTTTTTTAGATCTAGGTAGTGCCGGCGTTTCATACTGACGGCCTCTGAGAACAAACGCCGAAACAAACTCAAAGGTTTCTTTTTTAAAGTCCAGACATTTATTTTAGATTATGTGAGAGCATGTAGGGGTCTGGAATAGCCTTTTGAGGATAAAGCCATACAGAGTTGAGTTGACCTGTCCAAACTGACAGGACACATGCATCAGCCATCGTGGACCTCAACCCTATTTTAGGTCTCTTACATAATATACATTGGGATGCTAGATCCTCCACGAGTAATGGAACATGAGATCTTGATCATGAGATCCGGCGTACCCCGTGCAGGCGACCCCCATGCCACCACTGCTGAGTGGCTAATCTTTCCACTGCGGCATGAGCGATTCACATGTGATAGTTGATAGCGACTCGACAGAAGAAGAATTAACATAACATAACATAGCATCACGCTTGTATTCCCCGAGGGGTTAGGTAGAAGTGTATTATATGAACACCAACATTTCGCCGTTGCCGTTATTAAATCCCATGTAATAGAGGACGAGCCTATTGCCATGGGGCACAGTTCCAGACTCCGTACTGCCACTGACAATTTCCATACAGAAAAATCCAATAACACTTTGCCTGACCCGGTAATCGAACCCAGGACTTCACGCTCAGCAGTCGCGCTTAAGACCACTAGACAAATGAGGCAGTCAACATGGTAAATAGAGGCTATACTTTTTATCAATCATGGCCACACTGTGAGCTATTCTCGTATCGTGGGTGCTTTTACAAACTCATATATGAGATTTAAGCAGTCATCGGTGAAATGTGGTTTTATAAAACTACCTAAATCTCTATCTAGCTCTTTGAGGAAACATGCGTTATATTATGCTATACCTACGTAAAACAAAGACACCATAATTTTCCCTACCAGTTTACCACTAAGAATTAAATTAGCGATCTAATTAACGACAGAAATATATTATGACTCCATATTTAAAATATTTACACAATATCACATTTATTTCGTAACTTTTTTTTTATTTCCTAAAGGAATAACCATTTAATCATATTATTTGTTTTTAATCAAAATTCATCTTTGGCCGTATATTTTTCTATATATCATCATCATCATCATCAGCCAGAGGACGTCCACTGCTGAACCAAGGCCTCCCCCACGTGGGGGGGGTTTGCCATAATACCCACGCTTGGCAGGCGGCTTGGGGATCGCAGTGGCTCACCGATTAGTGAGAGGACGCTGCTGCCCGTCCTCCGGTGTATGGCCGCAGTTTTAAGACGTACCCGGGTCGTATATACCTACTATCAAATCACATTGACATCAAATGACATTTCTATATATTCCTACTATCAAAAATACTAACAATATTGAAGTCCATCGATTTTGATTTATCCTACGTAATTCATATTAAAGACTATATTAGGCATAGAAAAAAATAGTAAAGCTCATTACTGGTCCGACATGTTTATAATCAGTAATCATTGATATCGATAAGATATAAAAATATATTATTATGTCTCCGATAATATCTAAGCTCTTATATTTGCCGTCACAATAGCCGAAATTATTAGGGTCACTCATAGGTTATACGTAGTGGTGCGAATCAAAATCTATTCGATACTCCAACATCGGCAAATTTTAAATCGATGGAGATTATAATATTGTGTAAGATTTAATTTAATAGTTGTCAGTATAGGTAACGAATTTATTACAATTCCAATGTTTTATAAATTTAAATGCTTTGGTATCTGTGAAATCAATGGTGCCTGTTCTCATCGAAGAGTTAGGCAGAGTTATGCCTACTGTTGTTCACTCACATTCCACCAATGCCGTTATTGAGGCCATCTACCGGGCATCTTTCCTAAATACGGATTTCTACTAAAAAAAAGTCAATAGCACTTAGCCCAGTCCGGGAAACCTTTAACTTAAACTTTAACATTAAAGTAATTATATTACCCCAAAATAGATTGATATTCTCAAAATTTTGGTTTCATAGGAAATTCTTACTACATACTTACATGGAGATTACGAGAACAAGATAAGATCCATCAAAAAGGTAAACTTGTATACTCTTTAGTAATACCTATATTTTTTAAAACAAGGTTTTTTATCAACTGGATCACAGTACTAGTGGAGACAAACAAGCCCAAACTCGATGTGGTTGCGTCGTTTCGTTACAGAGCTCCTATGGCAACCTTCTGGCTCCATCATCAGACCAGCTCGAAAGTATCATAACATTGTATTGTCACCGAAATTACAAAAGCGTGCAAAATTTCAGCTCAATCAGTTAAGGATAACTGCTTTAAAATTCAGTTGCAAGATTTGACCCGAAGAAACATACAAACATTGCAAGTTAAATAAATCGTAATCTGACTAATTGATTCCCTTTACAAATTCTTGGTCGGACATCGTCCTTTAAGGACACTCCTCCATTATCATGGTCATACACTTGGCAAGCGGATTAGTGACCGCGTCATGTATTAATTACACGGATGTTTACAGCTGTCCAAGCTTTTGGTATAATACTTTTTGGTCCGTTAAGTTACCGATGAGATAAAATGAAGCTCTTTAACATGAAGCTCAAAAATCTTCTCTTTCGCATATTGAGAACTTTATTTGGCAAATGTGTAATTATTAATACTAAATAACGATCGAACTCATCGATACATTTTTTCATATAACCGAATGATTATTTTAGTTTAAAGCTTATTTAATATTTTATATACATATACATATGTAATTAGTGATTATTTTTAACATCTTGTTTATAACAGAATGTCGAGTCCTTTGGTTAATTAATCCTTTTTTTTCGACCGTGTTAATAAAATTTAAATAAATAATAATCGATTTAATCATCGATAATTCGGGCAGCCCTAGCTCATTTAATCTGTAAGCTCTTCTTCCCTGCCGTAATCACCACTATACACATTCCACTCTGGGCCTAAATGACTATCTATAAAAGACACATTGCCCTTAAAGCACCGGTTCAATTTTGCCCTCCGCCCAATGGCCGATATAGCCGGAATAATAAAACCTCAAATGTTCATAACGAAAATGTTATATTAACTAAATAAGCACTGTAGTGTATTATAAACAGTTTTACGAGTCGGAAAGAATTCTATTTGTATAGGAATCTTGGCAGTATGAGACTTACGAGAAGTCAGGCTCGGTGTTAGCACAAAAAAACTCTTAATAGTAAAAGATATTCAGTGGACTATCTTCCACTGGAAAAAAATGATAACGTTTTTCATAACAAAATATTGTGAGAAAAGTCGTAGCGCAAGCATTAGATATTAGTCCTGCATCATCATCCTTTCGCATATTATCGAGGTACACCATGCAACATAATATCGATAAATTGATAGTTCTCGAGTAGGTGAATATCCTATAGCTGAATATCAATTACTACTACTTCTTCTTCTGCGTTATCGACACAAACAATCACATGGGAATCCCTCACGCCGGAAAGATTAGCCAGTCAGCAGTGGACTGTCCACGATCTGTGATCTCTTCAATCGTGCTTACATTCTATGATTTACATAAGTCATCATCAGCCAGAAGACGTCCACTGCTGAACGAAGGCCTCCTCCAAGGGAGGGGTTTGCCATAATCCCCACGCTTGGCAGGCGGATTGGGGATCGCAGTGGCTCACCGATTAGTGAGAGGACGCTGCTGCCCATCCTCCGGTGTCTGGCCGCAGTTTTAGGACGTACCCGGGTCACCATTTACATAAGCCCATATACATACCCATTTACATAAGTACCTACACAAAAACACACCTATAGGCAAAATATACGTCGTCATGAATATAAGCAGTCCGAACCGCGTCCATCTAGCTTGAATCGGATAGGTCCCGTGCAGATGTCAGTTTTGAATCTTTTCAGTTACTCAAGCACCTCTTGACCTCGAAGCCGGATTTCCCACACATGGAACGGATCATCCGGTCCGTGTTAATTATGAGGTTAATATGCTTATATTTGTAGAAGATTATACGTTTGTACACCAGTATGTGCGTTAAAACACGATCACCTCTTAATCACTAATCTCGACCGGCTGTTATCGCTTTAATTGCTGTTAAATTGTTTTGTCATTAATGCATATAAAGTACTAGCTTCCGCCCGCGACTTCGCCCGTGTGGTTTACGAACCCCTACATTTTTCCTAGCCTATGTGCTATTCCAGACTATGATCTATCTCTGTGCCAAATTTCATCCAGATCCGTTCAGCCGTTCTGGCGTGAAAGAGTAACAAAGATCTAACCATCCATCCTCACAGACTTTCACATTTATAATATTAAGAAGGATAGTAGGAAGTAGGAAGTAGGATTAGAGACATCAATGGATAATCAAGCTGATACACATAACAGGGCTAGCAGTAGTTCCAGTAATGTTAGTGTCTCGTATGAAATTCATACGAAAATATTCTTTTGAAGCTTAGTATGAATTAATTGTTAGATTTTAAATCGATTCTTTACATAAATTTATAGCATTTTGTTATCCTTTTAAATCAGTTATTTTTATTATAGAATTTTTTTTACCTGCTATCTCATGATGTGGTGAATATAATGGTCCTGGATGCGATTCCTAAATCCGGTAAAGTGTTATTGGGATTTTCTGTATGGATATTCCTAGTGGCAGTCTGGATTCTGATTCCCGGTAGATGTTTATAGGCTCTCCCCCATAATATGACACATTATCGACATTGAAAAAATTTGGGCACACGTGGGCGATACCTCTACCTAACCCTTCGGGAAAGAGGTACAGGCGTGATGGTATAATGTTAAGTAGATCTCTTTTTCAGGTATCGGCCAAATGACATTTTGTCATTTTCTTATCTATTTTATTTTATATATTGTCGTTAAAATTGTCATCTCGCAATATTGTACAATGACGACTTTAAAGGCATAAATATTTTCTAGGTGCACGCCGCGTGTTCAAATACATAAAATGGTGAGAAAGTCCTTTTGCTTCTTTACAACTACGCAATAATTACTTGTTACAAATATCATTAATGTCAAACACGCGACGAGAAACGTAAACATTTGAAAAGTTAGTTGAACTTCTCAGTCTTAATTGTAATTATCCAATTAACCTCGGCATTATTACCTGCAGTCGGCATATAAACCAAAACTTTTTATTAGATTTATATAGATATTCTCCAGATTAAAAAATATCTGGTACGGAAAAAATACAGTATTTAGTTAAATCATATTTCGGTTTGAAGCTAACGTAACTTTTTCAAAGTATCGACATATCGAAACAGGCTTTTTAATGTACTAGCTAACGCCCGCGGCTTCGCCCGCATTGATTACGAACCCGTGCATTTTTTCGGGTCACACGTAGCGCCATCTAGCATCCTAAGAAAGTTATTGTTCTTCCGCTCGGGAACGGTACTTGTTTTCTGGATGAAAGGTACCCTATGTCCTTTTCTGTACCCCTAACAACGTATATGCAAAATTTCACGATGATCGGTTCAGTGCTTTAAGCGTGAAAAGGTAACAAACAAACAAACAAGCTTGCTTTCGCATGTATTGTATTAGTTAGACAGTTTGACATCCGTAGGTACCGTACGTCACATCTTACACACCACTGTAGCAGGTATCTTGTAATATGACATCAGCAATGCGGACCCACCCACAACCAAAATACGTCATCAACAACATTGTCATGATGATATCCAAAATAATTTGCTTCGGTTATAAAATGACAAAACAAATTAACCAATCAAACAAATTGATCAAAGTGTCAAAACCCCCGACTTAATTACCCAATTTAAAATATATTAAATATATATATTACTCAACGCTATTGTCCGATCCGTTGGCATAGGGTTACAAGTTCCAAGTACATTCGGAGCGGTTCAGATATACCCGCGAATTCTCCGTCGCCCGTCATACAGTGTAACAACATGGCGCCGCGCGCATGCGCATTCTTGCTCCTCGCGATCGCAACCGCCGCAGCGCGGGAGTGCATCGAATTGACACTACCAGACAAAAGTTTATTAACCGACTCGATACTTAATGGAACTATATTAAAATTAGCCGCGAAAAATGAAAGTTTCGATGAAAGTGGACGTTTTAACATTGTGGAATTGTGGGAGCGGTTCCCTAAAGTGGTGGTGCCTAGGAACGGGACGAGTGAGCAGTGCAGGCGGGATAGCCAGCTTTACCTGGACAGTTTGGACCGGCTGGAGCTATGGGCCCTGAAAAGTAAATATTTACTTAAGTCATATTTTCTTAGAATAAAGGCTAGACTACGAGAAGTGGGGATATTTTTTACCCGCAAGTTTTTTTTTAATGTTAACTTATTATATATAGTTACTGTACGGAAAATTGCAACGAATCTATGAACCCGCCTACTCACTTAATTAAAAATAATCCATATCCGAAATATATATCCGAATATGTAATACGTCGGCATGATATCCGCTCATTGATAGCAGTGCCATTTTTCTTTAGATTTCCCGACTGAGTTTCGAAATATCATCATATAATTTTTATAATTCATTTTTATATGTACTGATAATTTATGTAGGTACCAAAAATATAGTACTCATAAAATTATAATAATAAATGGCTTTGTTGAAAAACTAATTTAGATCGATAAGATAGATAAGATTAGATTAGATATCTTTTGACAAAAGCATAAAATATAAGACATCAAATTCTACATGATGATTCAAATATCACATTCACAATCTTATATTAAAAATATGAATTTCCAAATTCAAATTCAAATATATTTTTATTCATGTAAACCATTTACAGGCACTTATGAATAGTCAGGCTCTAGTTGCCACGTTCCAAAGTGTTGATTTCCAATGGAGAAGAACGGGCAAGAAAATCCAAAAACATATTACTTGCTATATTTTCTATGAAACTTAAATATTCCTTAAGTTTTATGAGGAAAGGTCACCCTCTTTACTTCAAGGACAATTTTATAAATGAAAGTAGATATGTATGAGAAATTCCATTCACTCGATCACTCACTGACTAATCGCGAAATCTCAGATACTATTAAGCATACAAACTTAACATTTGCTCATTGGTGGTTGCTGAGCGTGAGATCTTGGGTTCCATTCCCGGGTCGGGCAATGTGTTATTGGATTTTTGTGTATAGACATTCTCAGTAGCAGCACGGAGTCTGGAACTGTGCCCGGCTGATAGCAATAGGCTCGACCAATTATATGGGACTTACTTAAAGCATCAGTGAAAGGATGCGCAATAGTACCTCTGCCTGATTCTTCGAAGACACATGGAAATGCTATGTTATGTCTTAAGAGTATAGTTTAGTTGTCAGCTTCTGACAAAATTGCCTTGAAATACGCGCGAAATACTGAGGTGTTTTAACGTATCTTACGTCAAAATCTTAACGAAGTAATATAATTTTTTTTATGTTCTAGACACAAGTAAAAACTAGGTCGACATATTTCGTTTTATTTTTTCATAATTTTGATTAATTTATTAATAATCACGATATAAGTAAAAGGAAGATTTTTAGTTAAAAAAACGCATTTTAAAAGGTTAATTGTTTCTCAATCTATAAACAATACAAAAAATCAAAAACGAGGCGACCTAGTTTTTACTTGTGTCTATAACATATAAAAAAATCAGCAAAATCAGCTCATGTTTAGTGGGGTAAAAACCTTAACGCTTTTTGTATGAAAACTTTTAGCTAAACTATATTCTTAAGCGTCCGCTAAGAAAGGATTTAATTGAAATTCATAAGGGGGGTCCATAAGGTCCATAAGGGGGTGAAATAAATTCGAAGTATGTATGAAAAATCTATATACGCGGACGGATTCCGGGGAACACCACATATATAATATAAAAAAATTGCGTTACACCATAGATAATGTACATAGCCTTCTACCGTTCCGTTGAATGTCTAGGTCGAAAGGCTATAAAAATATGATTAACATTTAGACAATAACTATGACATTAGCATTTATGATTATACGAAACGCCGACAATATTTTTAAAAGACCGTGTCAAGTTTATATCATATAATTATTTTCGAAAATCGTGACATTGAAGATTTTTATTTAGATGTAATATGTAAAATTGAATCTTTCGATGCAGAATGGTAATGTATGCTTGCGTAAAAAAAATTGCAACAAAGCAATAATATAGCTTGTTTTAGATACCGAGTTAATTGAATAAAATAATAATCAATAATGATCCTTGAACAGTGGTTAATAAATGAAAGGTTAAACTCTTTTATGCACTGTTGCATACAAGAAATTATGAAACTTAAACTGATAGATTAAAATATCAGGCAAATATTAACAGAACATGACATCACGCCCTAATTTAACCCTACTAATATTATAAATGTGAAAGTTTGTGAGGATGGGTGGATGGATAGATATTTGTTACTCAATCACGTCAGGACGGCTGAACGGGTCTAGATGAAATTTTGCACAGAGATAGGTTATAGTCTGGAATAGCACATAGGCTACTTTTTATCCCGGAAAAATGTACGGATTCGTAAACCACGGGGGTGACGCCGCGGGCGGAAGCTAGTAATATCATAAAACTCTAATTTACACTTAAAATTCTGTCAGTTTAGAGAGAAAATTCCAAACACCGGGCTACTACTGCTAATTTCCAGAGATACAGAAGTATTCGATACATTTTTTTTTATTTACCACCCGGGTATCGAACCCAACACTTAGTCTTCACCATCAGCAGCCTCGCCTACGACCACTAGACTATTAGACACTCAACTAATATCAGTCTAATCAATTTACTGCAGATCCTTTAATTATTAATACATGATTTAAAGACAAGCTTCATAATAGGCCACTCTAATGAATAACAGACAGCTAATATTGCCAATATTAAACGTAAACGTATTCAAAAAACAAATTCCACAATTTAGCTAGTGTCAAGTTCCGCCGATCTGAATCTATTTCAAAATTATCACCAACGATCATATTACAAAATAGTTTTTTTACTAAGTACATCAATATCAACGAAAATAAATAGAATATAAAATAGCGCTTAAGTTGATTTCTTGAATTAAGCGCACCGTTCGCAGTTTGAAGAAATAATCATTTTATCAAAACGCGTCGTTTGCTTATTGATTGTCATTTGTCAATAAGTGACAATACACCAGACTTAATAATGGCATTGGCGAAATGTGTGTGTACAATAATGCACCTCTGCCTACCCTTCGGGGTATACAGGCGTGAAGCCATGTTATGTTATGTGACACTACCAGGTATTATTTTCCAAGAATGTGGGTACATTCTTGGAAAATAATACCTGGTAGTGTATTATTACACTAGTGGTAAAGCATTATTAAGGGGTCTTAATAATGCTTTATTTTATTGGCCTCTATTGTATCCCACTGCTAGATAAAGGCCTCTCCTTTTGTCTCTGTATTCAGTAATTTATTGCCATGCTACTAATACTCGCCCCCTTTTATTTATATTGTTTTTAAACCTGCGATAACTAGAAGCAGATTTATTTTGATTTCTTCAATCAATTTTCCTATCTTTTCATTACATGTAAAAGGCCTTTATCAAGCCTTTATATGTAGAACGTCAGATATAAATTATCTGAAGAGTTTATCTGTTTTTCATTGCAATTAAGTACTAAATAATTTAGGAATATAAGAGTGCATTGTATTTCTAGAGTTGATACAAAATCAAAGTCAAAGATTTTTATTTCAATGGGGCTATTGCAAGCACTTTTAAAATGTTAAAAATCTAGGTGTACCTTGGAATCGACGTTGTTGACAACAGTGAACAGCATTAACTGACAGTGATCGATAATTATTATTGGTAATCTGTTTACATTCCTGGAAAGAATGCAAAAGAAGTGTTATAGGTACATGGAAATAATACAAAGGTGCATTGAACTGCTATTCAGTTGAACAGTCGGCGTATGCGCTGAGTTATGTGTTTACTCGCTATTTGCTTCGTTGCATATTAGTTTAAACCTTCACCGGTTATTAGGGCGTAATCATTTTAAATAAATTATATTCATTTAAAATTTATCGCGTATAGACATGTATGTGAGTTGATAAGGATTTTTTCCGAAGTTTAAAAAAATATTAATAAATCCAGCCCATTACTGTCACACTGTTGACCAATTCTCATAATGATAAGAGTTGCATATCTATACGTATACTAGCGGCCCCGATAGACGTTGTCTTGCCAGACGTAGAACTCGAACGCAGCGCCATCTACCGGTCCAATTATGAACCTAAACCATCCAGGGACACCACTCAAACTCACAAAAAATTTCATCATAATCGGTCCAGCCGTTTAGGAGTTCAGTGACATACACACGTACAGAAGAATTATATATATAAAAAAGAACCACGCTGACATCGTGGGCGTTGGCGGGTTACACACAATATGGAGAACTTTGACCTCTGAGATATGCAACTTATACACAATATTACTATGGAAATAACAATGTAGTTAGGTGAAATGGAATCAACTGCGACCATCACTTAATATTCAACAATTATACAAAATATTATTTACGAAGCCATTCAGTTTATAATTTCAATAAGTGAAGTCCTGGCTAATGTAGAAATTACTGGCTATTTAGGTCGTGATAGTATTTTAGTCTTAAAAGGAAAATTGCCCATTTCATATTGATTAGAATTGATATCGAGCTGTCAATTTGTAATTTTACTTCGCAATCGCTTTTATAGAAGCATATGGCAGTGGGCCAGTCAAAGTCACGCCAGGCAGTTGTAGTTGTAATGCAATATACCTGAACATATCTAAATACCCTGCTTACCCATCGTAAAAAACCTTATTTAGAGACGTACCCTACACCTAATATTTAGATGTACATTTTTTTATATAAAGTCATGCTTTTTCTAAGCAAAGGTCTCCCACATCACATAGCATTCCCCTCCTCTATTTCTGTTTCTTTCTCTGCCCAGTTTTTTCGTTCTATCTTCGTTGTTTTCCATATATTTTTTCGATTTTGTTTATCACTACGTTCCATTGCCCTTTGACCATCCTTTTGATCTTGAATTTGAATCCTCTTTGAGGCTTATCAGAAGCGATTGTCCACGTTAAGCGGTCATTCCCCCTTAGGATAACTCGAAAAGTCCCCACCCCCACGCAAAAAATACGTTTAAGCGTGGATTTGCGGAAATCAGCCCGTTTATACCTATACCTAAAGTCTGACAAACCGGTAAAGAAAAGTCTGACAAACCGGTCTAAACGAAAGGTATTGGTAACTGTCAGGAATCGGGTAAATATTGATATGGCAGTATTGGCAGTCACTACTTATAATATATTGGTATTTAGTCGTATTACTTTGCTTAACCGGATAAATATGGTCGCTTATTATTTTAAATGCTTATATAATACGCTTAATATGACGCCAAACTAGCCTACTCAAATTCAAATAAACATAAACATATTTTTCTACTTAAAAGTTATTTTCCGGAAAAAATAATTTAATCGAAAAACCAGTCTGTTTGTCGGAGTTAAACCATAACAACTCTTGATAATGTGATTAAAATTCGATAGATGCTGATTTGAATTAAACAATATTTAAACCAGATTTCGACCACATAATGAGTTATCCTGTCTTTTTTATATATCTCATATTGTAACACAAACGGTATTTTATAAAAGTTTAAGTTTCCTAATTCATCGCTATGGAATGATTAATTGAACCAGCTGAAACGATTTATAATATTACTAGCTTCCGCTCGCGGCTTCGCTCGCGTGGTTTACGAACCCGTACATTTTCCCGGTATAAAAAGTAGCCTATGTGTTATTCTAGACTATAATCTATCTCTGTACCAAATTTCATCCAGATCCGGTCAGCCGTTCTGGTGTGAAAGAGTAACAAAGATCCATCTATCCATCCATCCATCCTCACAAACTTTCGCATTTATAATATCAATAGGATAAGATGGTCTATAAAATAAAAATAAATAATTGAATTTTGTTGAATGTTAATTAAAAAATTGGTGATTTTATCCCATTCTCAGAATAACTGTACGTTAACAACATAATTTATGAAATTTAAAATATCTTTTAAAATTGGTTTTTAAACTAAAATAATATTATTTGGCAATACCTACCAAGCGACTTGTACGAAGTCAATTTATTAAAATCATTATAAATATTTTATTCTAAGATTTCGCTACAAATGACTAGGTGGCCTAAGCTGTTCGAACGGGCGTAAGCGATGACACAAATGCTGACGTGGATAGGTACATCATAACCATATAGTGCGTTCACCCCAGCTAGTCTCCTGTCAAAATTCTTATGTCATTGCAATAATGGCTATGTTTTTTTATATGGCGTTTATTGTACCTGTTTCGACTAATGAACACGTGCTTTCTCATAGAACACCTCAAAAAGTAGATATTATTATTACTGTAGGATATAAAAAACAGGTTTGATTTTTTCAACTAGTTTCATGCTATAAAATATTATTTACATATAAACTTATCACAAATAAAACGTAACTAAAGTGAAAAATATATTAAGTATCAAAACTTGTTTGGTTTAGGCATAATATTCGCGTATAATAAAATAACCAGATATCAATTCTTTCAATTAAGAATCTGACATCATAAAAAAACATAATAACATTTCCCAATTAATAAACTAACACACAGATTAACTAATGACTATAGCCATTTAAATTACCCAGTAAGAAACGGAACTAATTATACTGTAGTTCTGTATTATAAAGGTCGCTATGAAAATATAGGTACATTAGCATCTTTAAACTTCTCAGAATTAAATAATAAAAAAAAAACAGAAAAACATTACGTTTTGATCCTTAAAAGATTTTTTTTTTAGAGAAGTTTATTGTATAAGATATACAACTAGAATATATAGTTTTAATTTCGCCAAACTTTGACGGAATAAAAAAACAAAGTCTAGCGGAATAAAAACTACATATTCTAGTTGTATGTCTTATATATCATGAATTTCCGCAAAGTAACGCCTGATTCCATTAATTATCAGAAGGTTTCTTGATTTGCACATTCCACTTCTTCATCCGGCACAGAAAACAATTTAGTTAAGATTTTTTTAAATAAATTTGCTCATAAATCTCAATTTTTACGTACAAACTATTTATTTTTTCATCTGCTACTGAAAACCCCACGAAAATCTCGATCCGAATCATCTTTTAGCAGGACCAAAAACTGATCGTTAAATAAGATTAGATCACATGTCATTGACACAAAGCAACGCTTAATCAGTAGTCAGAGCGAACACTCACGCGCAGATCGCAATACAAATCAGCTCATAAGGTAAAACTTGTACTAAAACCGCCCAAATCCCCAGTTTGGTACAAAACATCCGTTACTCAATACTAGTCACCTGGAATTTACACAATAATGTTTTAGAACTAACCTCGGATTGTTTGACATCAGACAAAAATATATTACGCAGCTTGCATGTTGATCTTGGTGTTAAAAAACGTAGAATTGTCACTAGCTCAAAATCACGAAGTCAAGGTAAAAGCCGCGAATAAATCAACTTTCACAACAATATTTGAATTACGGCGTAAAACGTAATAAATACACATGCAAATGTGAATTTTATTCGACCGTTAACACTCTCTTGATCTGTAGCCCACCGTAGTGGAATAACCCTTTTCATTCCGCATAAGAAGCCCACGGGGTTCTGGTCAGGACCTAGACATATTATTATTTTATAAACACTTTAGAATTTTTCAACATGGTCGCTACAAAGAACTTCACAAGATAAATCACATATCATAGTACACCTGTATTTCCCGAAGTGTTACAAGTGGTACAATATAGTATCGTACATTCACATTTCACTGATGCCGTTATTAAGTCCCATGTAATTTGGGAGCCTATTGCTATCTATTTACAATTCAATACTCCGAGCTGCTCCTAAAAATTTTCTAACAGAATAAGCTAATAATACCGACGTCAAAACGTCCGACCCAAGGATCGAACCCAGGACCCCACCTCACCTACTTGCAACCACTAGGCTAATGAGGTAGTCCGAGAGCCCCAATATCATGAGTGATGCACCTGCTACTTATAATTTTCCAACCCTTGAAACAAAATATCACGAAATTACAACAAAACAAATATTATAAAGCTATTGTTGAATGCACGGCAGCGTGATTTGTACTTTAATTATGAAGTCACGAAGACCACACTCAGGCATTGCTTGAAGTTTGTGTAATTTGTTATTCTCTTCATTACATTTTATAAAACAAAGTCCCCCGCCGCGTCTGTTTGTCTGTTCGCGATAAACTCAAAAACTATCGAACTGATTTTCATGCGGTTTCCACCAATGGACAGAATAATTAATGAGGAAGGTTTAGGTGTATAATTTGTTAAGGTTTTGTATAAATTCGCTGAAATATGACGCTGATTGCTGAAGATGTCGGAAAATTCTTGCCGACTGGGAGCTTTACTGGCGTGTGCCGAGTAACAGACCGATACGACATTGCAGCAGAAAAAAAAAATGAAGTGCTTATAAGCTCTGCTACACGTGCGAAGCCGGGACAGGTTGCTAGTACTAAATAAAAGAAAGATGCAGCAAACAGTCTAGTGGCTGAACATATTTTCCATTGAGAAGGGTCTAAATTCGACCCCGGCCCCAACCTCTGACTTGCGTTAACAATAAACGTAATCATTGCGGGGAAATTTTAATAATAATAAATAACTCTTTCAACTCAAAAAGACTCCAAACATTTGAACGCGAAAATTACAGAACTATACAAAAGCGGTCAACGAATCATACTCAACATTACTTCTTTTTTTTTGGACAGTTTACAAACATACATGTCACATGCATAAACAACCAGACCCGAAACAACTATCTGTAGATCATACAAATATTTGTTCCGTGCGGGGATCGAACCCGCGACACGTAGCGCAGAAAGCTAATCGCTTAGCCACTGCGCCAACCGCGTCGTCTTCTTCTTTTCAATAAACAGAAAAATCTTTGAATAACGCACACCAATCTTCAATTCCGATACAGAGTTCCAAAAACCGACTAAACAAACCGACAAACACCGAAATAAGAAAAACACGAAATAGGTAAAATGATGGGGGCCGTCGGCCAGTCTAGAAGTTTATTTTTTCTCCTACACACACGCATGCAAGTCACGCCAGTGGCATCCTTGAATGTACGCTCCACCACTTGGTATTCACTGGCCACTGTCATTTCACCAGTGACATTTGACATACAAGGTTCAACGGACGAGATTGGCGTATGTAAAAGCAGTACGATCGAAACGTTACGGAAAATGAAGTCCTTGCTATTGAAGGAAATGGAAAAGACTTTTGACTTTTTTTGGTTGACGTAATGAATTACTGCCTCACTGGTCTAATGGTCGCAAGCTCGATTGCTATGCGTGAGTCCCTGGGTTCGATTCCCGGGTCGGGCAGTGTTATTGGGTTTTTCTGTATGGAAATTCTCAGTAGCAACACAAAGTCTGGAACTGTGCTCGGTAGATGGCAATAGGCTCGCTCCCTATTACATGGGAATCAATAACGGCATTGGCGAAATGTGGGTGTACACCTCTGCCTAACCCTTCGGGGAATAAAAGCGTGATGCTATGTATTGAAGTAGTATTATGTCTTAAGATATTTGTATTCTTTCGGTTTATATTGGTATACTTCTATAGTAATATAATATGAGATTAATTTATAAATTTGGAGATTTTCTATGCGTCAACTTTGCGTCACTTAGGATTAATGCGAATATAAGTTTGTCTGTACGTCTCAGATTTACAAATTCTTTAATGAGATCAGACAACAGATACTTTTCAGCCAACGGCTGAAAACGCTACATATTAAAGTAAGATGGCGGATACGCCAGGTGTGAAAGGGCGTTAAGGCTTTATTGCAAACAACTCGTGTGATCTCCATAAATTGGCCGAATGGAAAAATGACCTATTTATTACACACGGATTTTAAATAGAAAAAAAGAAATACTTATCTTGTTCGTTATTCGAATTGCATCGTAGAAGAATGTACAGGTTCCACTCTGTATGCCAAGTGCAGTATTACTAATTAATCATTCAAAGTCGGAGACACTGAACGAGAGTGTCTTAGTTGTCGCTCTTTACCTTGTTTTTCTCTCACGAGCGTCTGCATCATGACGGTATGTCGCGGTCCAACAAAATATAGGCAATTTCTCTATGTAAAATGTGACGAGACAATTGTGATAAGGCAATGGGCAACATAATCCTTCTTGTATCTTGAAGTCCTCTGAGTCTTCTTAATGTAGTGTCATTTTATCATTTCGGAACACCCTGTAAAAAATAAAACCTCGCCCTTTCTGTCGCAAAGTCGAGTAAAAAAGAGTTTATATTCGCTAATTTTAAATACCTCATTGGTCTAGCGGCTGCTAGTACGACTGCTGAGCGTAAGGTCCTGGATTTAACTCCCGGGACGGAAAAGTGTTACTGGAATTTTTCTATATTGAAATTCTATGTAGCAGCTCGGTGTTCAGAATTCTGCCTGGTAGATAGCAATAGACTCGCCACCCATTATATATGTAGGTGTTCAATAGAACTGCTAACCCTTCGGGGAATAGAGGCGTGAAGCTATAAGTTATTTAAAAATATTCTTTACGAAGGTTATTGACATTAACATCAACAAACCTATATAAATGTGTAACGTAATCAAAATTATGTCAAATTATAATAATTATTATGTTGCACAATACTTTAATATTCCGAAGGTATCGTCAGTGAGAATTGAACAACCGACGTAACTTGATACCGCGAAGTAATTATAAACTAATAAACATACAGGTAATTATAAATCAGAACACAGTGATTGAAATGCACATTTTAACAATATATCAGACACGTTATTAACGTAGTCACGAACGCAGACGGGTACTTTCTTGTTAAATTGTCTTTGGAATTACTCCCGTATAGGGTTGCCATTCGTCCCAATCTCCCTTAATTTGTTTTAGCTGGATAGGGGTTCAGCGTACTTCCAGGCGGTAATTTTTGGCGGCACCATTTGTGAAAAATTCTCAGATAGACATGTCAGGACTTGAAGCCTGTGATTGCCGGTGATTTTATTGATGGCAACCCTACACTCGTGTCATATTTTATCTTATGTTATTGTTTACAAAAATCTATAGGAAATTTGGAGAATTGGAATCGTCGGAAACAGGAGCTGGATGTAAACCTGGTTTCTATGTATTGGACTTCCATCTTCAGGCTTTTTTTATTTTATACTAGCGACCCGCCCCGGGTTTACACGGATGCAATTTACTAATGAAGAAAATAAGAAGCTGTTGAGATTTTCATACAAAAATACTAATGCTTCCAGTGGATTTTCTAAAAAAATCTTTCATCCAAACCTTGTCTGACAATTACAAACACAACAAAAAAACAGCCAAATCGGTCGAGCCGTTCTCAAGCTATGATCTTACGTGCGGCAATAGATTTTTATTCATAATGATATCATAATTCAAATGAAGATACAGTGTAAAAGGCCTGTTTTGACTATTTATAAATACTAACCTTCAAATTAAAAAACATTTAAATTCAAACGTCTAAACGCATATTATGAATTTTCTATCAATGTCAGCCAAGGTGAATTATAAAATGTTATCGCAAACTTGACAAAATTATTCAGTTATGTCATATGTATAATATTATTGTAGCCTTTAAGGTGGACATCGGTTGTACCTACTCTCATACAAAGGCGATCTACGACGCGAGCACGGAAAAATGTACCGTGGGAACCCACGATAAAGTCTCAATCTTGAGGAGTACGACTAAATTTTTGTATAAAATTGATAATCAACGATACATACTATAATATTATTACTAGCCATTGATCTTGCCCAACTCAGTCGCCTGACAACACGGTTGGCGCAGTGGTTGAGCGATCGACTGCTGCGCTACATGTCGCGGGTTCGATTCCCGCACGGAACAAATATTTGTACGATCGACAGATAGTTGTTTCGGGTCTGGGTGTGTGTACATGTGAATATATGTGTTTGTAAACACGACACAGGAATTATGCCTAGTGTGGCAAAGTTTAAAAAAAAAAAAGAATTGAATTGAATTGAAATTGAGGATCCCTGGCTTGTTACATTTGATTACTTAATTATTATTTTTTAGGACGATAGTGAACTCAATAATATTCAGTAATATAACAATTTATATCTATCATTCAAATGCTTATAATATGATAGCCCTCTATGGCCCAAGTTCAACGACGTTTAAGCCAAGATCATCCGTTTATCCGGTAAACGGCCGTCCTATTTAATCTATATATCTTATCCGTAACCAAGGACCATTAATTTTTCATATATTCAAATTCAGCCTTTTTTAGCCTAATAACAATTTCGTTGACCAACGTCAAGGATTCATTCGAGGAGCTTGCTATTACCATCTGACTGTGAGGCCTTAAAACACATACCTTGTGTTACTCGACATCCTACAACGGATTTAATTTTGTTCCAGTGTTCGACGCAACTGCAAAACCTCCCGCTGGCATCCTAAGCGGCAATGGAAACCAATATGGCGACTATGACGAATGCCTCAGTATAGATGGCGCGGTCAGAGGGAAGTATTGCCTGGCGTCCCTGCAAATAAGCTTCAGTGGAGACAAAAACCTCGATGAAATCGACAACTTGGTGCACAGCGGACATTATATACGGAGTAATATTACTGATGTAAGTAAATTAATATATTTTTAAATTACTCGTTGGGGAGTAAACGAAGCCTTCAAAAAATATTTAAGTACCCCCAATAACCTTTTTTAATAATTTTTCACTTGGTGTAATTCCTGTATCATGAGTACGTTTACAAACACAAATATTCACTTGCAGAATTCCAGACTCAAAACAATTATCTGTAGGTCATACAAATATTTGTTCCGTGTGGGAATCAAACCCTCGACATGTAGCGCAGCACTCGAACGTTCAACCACTGCGCCAACCGTGTCGTCAGAACTAATTAATCCCACAGTTGGTGAAAAGATGATACTTGGTTTTGAAAATAGAATCCTTATTGACACAAAATACTGTCATTTGAAGGCTGTCAGTCCAGTAACGTACAACGGCCAGTCTGTCAATGTCATTCCATAGATATTTAGTTGACTCATCTATAAATAATTTTGCGAATTTTGTTCTTACATGAATATTACTCATATATAAAACAAGATAAACACTTTTCCAAACAAAAATACTGTCACAGTTACGGATGTAGTTTGATCAAATGTGTAAATTATAAAAACAGGTTCCATTGACTCGTTGTCCTTGCCTTTTATGACATAAAAAATACCATTGACGACCTTTAGCTGAAGATGATCGGTTGTAAAAAAACCGCGAAAACTGGAATACCATATTGATGACTATTTTATACATATTTGACAAACAACGCATATTGTTAATTTATTACACAGGTGTTCGAACTCTGTTTTTAGGGTTCCGTAGCGTTCCGTTTTTACCCTTTGGGGTAAAAACGGGACCCGATTACTAAGACTTCGCTGTCTGTCCGTCCGTCTGTCCGTCCGTCTGTCTGTCACCAGGCTGCATCTCAAGAACCGCGATAGCTAGACAGTTGAAATTTTCACAAATTATGTATTTCTGTTGCCGCTATAAAAACAAATACTAAAAACAAAATAAAATAAATATTTAAGGGGGGCTCCCATACAACAAACGAATTTTTTTTGCCCATTTTTGCTCGATATCAATAATGGCAACAGGTAGGCACTTGAAATATTCACAAAATACTCAGTTGTATTTTTACTTTAATAGTAAATACCTACTGTTGTTTACCAAGTCAATGGTACTGTTATATATTAAATAACACTAATAAGAATATAATAATAAACAGCTGACGCTGCAACACGTGTATCCCACGTTTTTCCATTGACTCAGCATATTGCAATAACTTAGAAATTATACCTTTTTATTCTCAGTGTGGAATTGAACGTCGTCGCGGACATAGGCTTCCCTTGTAAATCTTTTTATTTAAATTAAAAGTCTTTCCAGATCTATTAAAAGCTTTTTTTTTAAAAAGCCTATTTAGACCCACCCCGTAACAGTGGTGTCAGAAGTGGGATACCAGTATCGATCGTGCTGGTATTCCGTTACGTGTTACGCGAGTGATAGTCTGAACTCTGTGTCTACTACAAACTCTGTGTCTACAAACTCTGTGTCTACAAACTCTGTGTCTACAAACTCTTTTTGTATGAAGTGATTATTTCGACATCGCGAAGTCCCTGAACTCTGTCCCTGATCACTGTGCCGTGATCTCACGTGGAAGTCTCTGAACTCTGACGTGAACAGTGTCGTGACTCCTTCACATCGGACTCTGGTGTCTTGAACTTACCCGACCTGGAAGTTAATCTCGTCAGCTCATTATTGCTGACTTATCACGTCGCCGACGCCTCCTCTGCTCTCGCTGACGTGCTGTGGCGCGTCCTGTCCCGGAGCTACTCACCACATAACCTTCACCGCCATCTGGTCTTGCTGCCGTCACTGGTCCGGTGCCTGGTGTGTTCAACTTACCTGGTCATCTCTACGAAGCCTGCGATGTACGCCACACTCCTACTCGCCGTGCTGCTGTGAGTAGAATATCTTGTCGCTTGTTATTGCTAATCCCATTTCTATTTCAGATAATTCCAAATCCTACAATTTCAAAATCCTTATCTTAATTCGAATCTCTAAAACAAACTTTCTAAATCTTATTCTTTTAAAGTTCAATATCTTACAATCCCTATTGTGATTTAATTTCTAATCTAATCCTAAATCTAACTATCTTTCAAAATGTCCAAGACCGAAGTGTCTCTTAGTGAACAATATCCTCTTAAAATTTTATGTGATTTTATCGATGTATACCGAGGAGATCGTGAAACTTTACCGGCATTCTTAACAAACTGCCAAAATGCGCTAAATCTTGCTTCAGAGAGCCAAAAAAAGTTAATCTTAAAATACATTCTGTCTAAATTACGAGACAAAGCTCAAATAGCTTGTTCAAATAAAATCTTCGAGGATTTTGAATCATTGCAATCATTCCTGCGTCAGAACTTTGGAGAAAAGAAACATTATAGTCACTTATTCTTTGAGCTGCAGTCATGTAAACAGCAGCCCAACGAATCAGTATCGCAATTCGCGTTACGTTTAGAAACATGTTTAACAGACATGCAAACAGAGATACATAACTCTGTTACTACTAAGAAAGATTTATCAGGAAGGATTGCTATGACAGAGGATCTTGCCCTTTACACTTTCAACTTTGGTCTAAATCCGGGGCTTAGCAACATGGTGAGGTGTCGTAACCCTAAAAATCTTAACGAGGCCATAAATATGGCCATCGAGGAAGAAAAGATACGAAACTTTACCCTTAACGTTTCTGCGAAAATGACTAAGCATTGCAAATTCTGTAAAAAATCCGGCCACTTAGAGAGTGAATGTCTGAATAAAAAGCGCGTTTCACAACCTCAATATCAATTTCCAAAAAATGAACCTCACCAAGTTAGTAAGCCACCGGGCGTTATAATATGCAGATATTGCAAAAACCCGGGGCATGATATTTCACAATGTTTCAAACGAAAACATAACAACTTAAAGAAACAATCCGATTCCAATAATTCTGCAACTCAGCATAACGTCGCGATGTTACCCGATTCCGTAGAACCGTGGGACGAAGCAGAAAATGCTGATTTAAACTAAGAAGTCGGGTGTCGTTTTCGTGCCGCACAACGCCCGACCGTGAGAAAGGCACATTACAATTTCGCAATACAAAATCATTAATTACTAACTCTACAAATTCTTTTACCAAATCTACTAAGTCTTTTACTAAATCTACAAAATCGAATTTACATCCGATCATGCAACAGGGTAACCAGCCCCAAACCGAAGGTCGGTCATTTCAATCTTCACCGGTCACACAACAGGGTAACCAGCCCCAAAACGGAGACCTTTTTACTTCCCTTTTACATCCGACCATGCAGCAGGGTAATCAGCCCCAAATCGAAGGTCGGTTATTACAAACTCGTGTTGCCATGCAGCAGGGTAACCAGCCCCAAAACGAAGGCCAACACAAACTAGATTCATCTCAACATATTCCGCAAGGAATCTCTGCTTCGTTGAGTCAGTCGGAAGAGCATACGAGCATTCCGATTCATGAAATTAAAACTCATAACGTAGCCCTACCTTACGTATTTCTAAATACAAATTATTCAAATAAACCTCTCTGTTTCCTAATTGACACTGGAGCCAGTGTTAGTATTGTGAAGTTACAAAACTTTGTTACAACCCCACATTTATCAAATGATAGAATTAAACTCAAGGGTCTGAGTGAAGATGACTCTCACTACGAAACTTTGGGGTCATTCCAAATCGATTTCGAGTATATTTTCCCTACTAATTCTAAATTTTATTTTAGCTATATACTTAACGCTGTTAGTGATAGAGTTAGACTTAACTATGATGGTATTCTAGGCAACGATTTCTTGAGGAAACTCCATTGCGATGTAAAATACTCCCAAAATTCTTTACTAATCCAAGGTCATCTTATACCTCTAAACTTCGATCGTCCAGTCTACGTCATTCCACCTCGTTCTGAGATAATAGTTGAATGTCCTATTTCAAATTCCTTAGAGGAGCTAAAGCACATGAAAGATGCTCTAGTCCTTGATCATATATACTCAGAGGGAGTCTACTTAGCAAACTGTATTGTTACAGTTAAGCCTAACCACTGTATCAATATTTCAGTGCTCAACACTACCGAGTCAGAAATCATATTTAAAGATTACTATGTTCATTTACTTTCATACGAGCCCGAAGTCGTTTCACCCGCGTCTCTTAGTATTGACGATTATCAAAACATAAATAATCTTTTCAATATCTCAAATGATAGATCGCAACAAGTCTTAGATCTCATTCGAACTGAACACCTCAATCCTGAAGAGACAAAAATGCTCTTAGAGTGTTGTTCAGATTATACCGACATTTTCTACCTCGAGGGCGAGCCTTTGACACATACCAATGCTATTGAACATTCGATAAACACCGGTAACGCTGCTCCGATTCATGTGAAATCTTATCGTTTTCCCGAGTGCCACAAAGGTGAAGTCGAATCCCAAATTAAGAATATGCTAGACCAAAATATAATTCGTCCTTCCAAGTCGCCTTGGAGCGCCCCAATTTGGGTAGTGCCCAAAAAAGTAGACTCTACGGGTAAACAGAAATGGAGGTTAGTCATTGACTATAGGAAACTAAATGACGTGACAGTCACTGAAGTTTACCCTATACCGTTGATCACAGATATTCTAGACCAGCTGGGCCACTCAAAATATTTTAGCACTTTAGATCTCGTAAGCGGCTTCCATCAAATAAAATTAAATCCCAAGGACGCATCTAAAACCGGCTTCACCGTTGTAGGTAACGAAATATCTGGGCATTATGAATTCACAAGAATGCCCTTCGGATTAAAAAATGCTCCAGCTACGTTCCAAAAACTCATGAATACTGTGCTGTCTGGCCTTCAAGGCCTTCACTGTTATATCTATTTAGATGATTGCATCATATACAGCCAGAATCTCCAATCCCATATCGATAAGCTCAAACTAATCTTCGATAGATTTCGTGAATACAATCTCAAATTACAGCCCGCAAAATGCGAGTTCTTACGACGCGAAGTAGCCTATTTAGGTCATATAATTACCGATAAAGGTGTTTGTCCCAATCCAGATAAAATCAAGGCCGTCACTCAATTCCCAACTCCTAGAAGTCCGAAAGATATAAAATCTTTCCTAGGCCTAGTCGGCTATTATAGGCGATTTATTGAAAACTTTTCCAAGATTACTAAACCCTTAACTTCCCTTTTAAAAAAGGACGTTTCTTTTATATGGTCAACAGAGCAAGAAAATGCTTTTAACATACTGAAACATAAATTAACAACGGCGCCCCTATTACAATACCCAGATTTTTCGCAGCCGTTTCTACTGACTACCGATGCTTCGAACTACGCCGTAGGCGCTATACTATCTCAAGGCGAAATAGGCAAGGATAAGCCTATCGCATACGCATCGCGAACATTAAACAAAGCTGAGGGCAACTACTCAACAACCGAGAAAGAGCTCTTAGCCATCCTTTTCGGTGTTAAAACGTTTCGTCCCTATCTGTTCGGCTATAGGTTCAAAATCGTCACTGATCACAAGCCCTTAGTTTGGCTATTCAACGTCAAAGACCCTGGTTCTAGACTAATACGTTGGCGCCTAAAATTAGAAGAATATAACTACGAAATAGTTCATAAACAAGGCAAATTAAATTGCAACGCAGACGCTCTGTCACGTTTCCCATTACAAGATCCTGATAACAATTTAAATCGCCCGGTATGCGCTATCGAGGATGAGTCACCGAACTCAAATATTCCGAATCCTCCAGATTCTAATTCTCCGAGCTCACCATCCGATAATCCTTCGCCATGCTCGTCAGATACTTATGAAAAATACTTAAAACAATCTAAACCGCCTAACTTTGGTTTTGATACTACCATTCAAGAATACAACGAATCATTGTTGAAGGCCAAGTGCAAGTTAATTGCATATCCTACCTCAATCGATTTAGACGATTCTGTTCCTTATTGTAAAGACATTATAGACTTATCTACGAGTCAACCTAGCGTTCGTGACATTGAACGTGAACTTTATACCTTATACAGCACTTCCAACGACAAGCATTTGTTCACCCATTTATTCGTGCGCGTTCATCACTACGATGAAATGTCATATAAGGATATTTTTAGACTATTAGTCGAATATAGAGATATGGTTAAATATTGGTATTTGGAGGAGAAGGAAGTCGCGATTTCAGACTTCTCCGACCCATTCACCAAACTTTCTTATACAAAAATCTACAATATTATAGGCTACGTATTCCATGATACTGGCATTAAGGTAAATATTTATAGAAACTCTATCCTATTTCCCACACCTGAGGAAGTTAAAAAGATACTTCGTGACAATCATGATCTACCGACGGCTGGTCATCCCGGCGTATCACGTATGTTCGAAAGGATAAAATCCATGTACTGGTGGAAAAATATGCGGCAGGACATCGAAGATTATATCAAAAACTGCAAATCCTGCCAGATTAATAAACCCCTACGTCAAATTCATCGTGCGCCTATGATTATTACTTCCACCGCAACAAAACCGCTCGAAAAGATATTCCTTGACATCGTTGGCCCTCTTCCAGAGACCTACGAATTTAAATACAAATTTATTCTTACCATTCAGGATGATCTTACAAAATATTCGCAAGCCTATCCCTTGTTAACCTGCTCAGCGGATGAAACCGCTAAAAAATTAGTTCACTTTATATCTCATCTCGGAATTCCTAAAATGATCATCACTGACCAAGGCACTAATTTTACTTCCGAGGTCATTAAACAACTTACAAAACTATTCGGAATAAAACACATTCTAGCCTCGCCTTATCATCCTCAAACTTGTGGCGCTCTAGAGAGGAGTCATGCCACCCTTAAAGAATATTTAAGGTCATTTGTGAACGAAAATACCCACACTTGGGACTTATATCTAAATACAGCTATGTTTTCTTATAATTCAAATGTTCACTCGACTACCAATTACTCACCATTCGAATTACTATTCGGCTTCAAGCCACATATTCCTAAATCTGTAGATACTTTAGAGAATAACACTTACACGGATTACGTCAGATTACTAAATCATAGATTATATTATAGTAGGCAAAAAGCACTACAAAATATTCAATTATCTAAAGAAAGGTCTAAACGCCTTTATGATTCTCATGCTAAGCCTGTTACGTATAACATTGGTGACTCAGTCTATCTCAAGTGTCACCACAAGCAAAACAAAGCCTTATCCCCTGTATGGAAAGGCCCTTTTAAAATAGTCAAAATAAACGGTAATCACACCGTCACCTTATTAATAAATCGTAGACACGTACGTCATCATTATGACGAAATAAAGCTGGCGTCAGATGATGCTATAACTTGATCCTATCTTTACAGGCACTTTGGCTCATCAACTTCGTGTCATCAGATCGTTACGCCTATAACTACGAGTCCAGGCCTATATTTCGATAAAGTTAACAATCTAAAATTCACCAACGATAACTGGAACGTCATAACTTATCTAGATATTAGTAGAATACACTCTCACTTTACTATTGTAGAATCGCTATTTTCTAGAGTCAATACTTACTGCAAAGACTATAGTTCTTCTAAAATCCAACAGGATTGTTTAAATGCATTATCAGCATTACAAAATCAACACGATAATAACGTTAAAAAGTATTCCTCAGTCTCGTACTTGGTAAATAGTAATAAAAGATACAAACGCGGCCTCATAGACGCTGGCGGATCTTTATTGAAAACTTTTTTCGGCACTCTGGATGCAGAGGATGCTCTCAGATTTTCTGACGCGATAGATCAAGTACAAACAGATGAAAAACAATTAGCCCATTTAATGAGAGATAATATCCATATAATTAAGTCGACTATTACTACGTTCAATAATTCTATCTCTAAATTAAACGAAAATGAGAAACGTTTTAATAAAAATCTCGAGGTCATCGATAGAGGACTTCAACTTATTTCCAACTCCAATGATAAGTTAGAAATCAAGTCAAACATTAATTCACTATTAAGCGCTCTTGAAAGTATCATTATTTCATTATCGTTTGATATAGAAGATATCAATAATGCAATTTTATTCAGCAAAATGAACGTATTGCACCCGACTATACTTAGTCCACATCAATTATATAACGAACTTGAACAAAATAGGAATAATATGCCAAGGTATTACGAACTCCCGGTATCCCTGTCGTTACAAAACATTCATGAACTAATCGATATTTCTAAAATCATTACTTATTTTCATAATAACAAAATAATTATCATCATTAAAATCCCGCTCGTCCTTCCGCAGACATATACCCTGTACCGCGTGATTCCAATGCCTGTCCCTTATGACGTATCGCAACCTGATACGTTTGCACTTATCGCTCCCGCTCATCCTTACCTAGCAATAACAGTCGATCATATGTTCTATTCATTGTTGCGTAGTGTAAATCAGTGCAAAGTGATTCCGGATAAATTCCATGTGTGTGAGTTAGAAAGTGTTTATTCAAGTGTCATTAACCCAATTTGTGAGACTATCTTAATTACAGAAGTAGTAAATAAGTTACCTAGTTCGTGTGAAATTAAGCTACTAAAAGGCTCAGTACAAGTATTTCATAAAATAAATCATAATAATTGGATTTTCGTTCTGTCTGAGCCAGGCAAGTGTCATATTTCCTGTGAGAATGATGGAAACAATTTCGATGAAACTTTGTTCGGCACGGGCATACTGTCTATACCCAAAACCTGTAAAGCCTTCTATAAAACTCTACAATTCGTGCCACAGTCAAATGCCATTCTCAATGTAAGTTCACAGATTGCTTCCAACTTTAATCTTGTAGACGATGATTGTTGTGATAAAAGTAGAGTCAACAAAACACTTACCAGATTGCCTTATTTAAAATTAAATGATGCAAATAATCTAGATTCTCTATTACAAGCTAGTTTACATTTAGATTCATTCGAAAGGGACTTAGATAGGCTTGAAAGTCCTAATCATTTTCAAAAATATGGCATTCATTATATGTCTCTTTCTTATGTACTTTTCATTGTATTCTTTGTATATTTACTTTATAGAATCAGAAGATATTTTTGTCCAAAATCGAAAGATCATTGTTGCATACAGATATTTAACCAATGTAATACTAAGAGAGTTACTGAAACTCGTCAACCTACTGTTGAATTATCTGTCTTGAATGAAAATGACGTGGCCAATGAGACTTACACATCAATGTCAAGGCCAACGCCAATTAAGCGTAATCTTTTAGTATCTAAGGTGAATTAGAATTTAAACTTAATGTTCTTAATTTCCCTTTTAATTATTAATAATATACCTAATGTTTACTTGGGGTAATTAAATTGTGTTAGGATTATATATGTATTAATTAGTATCTCATTTTTTTTTAACTATGTGCTATCGCTATAATCACTATTGTTTGTAAGTCTGAAACGACGTTCAAGTCATCTCGTAATTTTAATGTCAATTTCGCATCTTTTCCTCCTAGATGCTCCATTTTATCCGGGGGGCTGTTATATATTAAATAACACTAATAAGAATATAATAATAAACAGCTGACGCTGCAACACGTGTATCCCACGTTTTTCCATTGACTCAGCATATTGCAATAACTTAGAAATTATACCTTTTTATTCTCAGTGTGGAATTGAACGTCGTCGCGGACATAGGCTTCCCTTGTAAATCTTTTTATTTAAATTAAAAGTCTTTCCAGATCTATTAAAAGCTTTTTTTTTAAAAAGCCTATTTAGACCCACCCCGTAACAGTACGGAACCCTTCGTGCGCGAGTCCGACTCGCATTTGACCGGTTTTTTAATTTTGAACTTAAAAATGTTAAACTCAATCGAGGCAGTAAACAGTCGACTAAGAATAATTGTATTAAAGTTTACTTCAAAACAAATGTTTATACCGCCTAAATATCTATTAATTATAAAAGTTTTGACTGCACGGCTGACGCAGCGGCTAAGCGATTAACTTCATGCGCTTCGTGTTGCGAGTTCGATTACAGCACGGAAAAATATTTGTATGATCTACAGATTGTTGTTTCGGACCTGTTTGTGTGAGTGTTTGTGATATGTATGTTTGTAAACGGTATCCACGACACAGGAGAAATCCTAGTATGGGACAATGAGTTTAAAAGTCTTGCCAAAATCATATTCAACCTTATCTTTCTAAGAATTAGGTACATTTGTAAACAATCTGTCGTGCTATGCAATAAACTGATTCTTCTTGCAGTACTACAACTCTTCTATAGAGTTTAATGACTTTCACGACATTAATTAATTGGTTATGTTTTGATTCATTCTAGTTTTCTTTTAATTGTCAACATCTACACTTTACATTCTCAGTTATAACTTTAATGACGCACAGTAACATAAATATCAATAAGTAATATTACCTCAAGTAAATAACAATAAGTAACCCATCACGCTTTTTAGCCGGTACTCATAAAAATAGCTTTGTAAACTTGACTCGTCAACTAGTACATATTGATCTGGTTGGTACTTGGTACCACTAGCTGAGATCCCAAGCTTCGTCATACGCTTTCCCGATTCGTGTGTGTGAAGTGGCAGTCCGAAGGAGGGGTCGTAGGGGTCATAACCCCCCCCCCTTCCCTACACCACTACACACAATCGTACACGTCAAATTAACAAACCTCCTAAAAATAGACACATAACGAAAATATTCCTTTTGTCAAAACAATGAAATCAGAAATAGGTAGGTTTTTTCTGTTTTTACGTAATAAATTTTAATTTGCTACTGTTAATATCATCCCCCCTCTATTTTTGGCTGCGACCGCGCCTTTATTTGCACATGCTTTTTCCCGGAATTCCTTAGGGCTGCACCTGAAATGCGTCGGTTGCAAATGACGATATTAGGTTCAAACTTCAAATGAGAATAAGATTGAACACTGAGATACAATATAACAACATAAATGGAGTAACTCCAATTACAATAATTCTCAATGAAATCTCAAACCCAATGTTTAGTCTAGTCCCTCATTGAAAAACAAAAAACTAGCTTACTTGGACTCGGAATGAAAAGTGGCCTACTCGGACGCCAACTGGCCTTTCTATCTGCGACAAACAGATACAGATAAAATTACTAAACCTACATCGTATCACTGATATCAACCATTTTCCCCAAAACGTGCAAATCTGGTAGGTGGTGTAATTTCGAAAGAGCTGTTGCAATCTGAATGCACTTAAGGTGGGCACCGGCCGATATAACCGTGACCTTGGGCAAAGCCTGCTTTTCAACACTAGCCTTGGCCGGTTGCGCCATGATACAGGTTTGGGGCTGATTGAAGCCCAGCTGTTTTAATTAGGATATGTTTTTAATATGCTCGTGTAGGTTAAACTGTGTACCCGCCATTCTTTCACATTTCTGTAGTGTTGGTAGGAATGTAAATATGTGAAGTGATTAAGACTGATTTAAAAGGAGATTATTTTTTTAAAAAACCTTGCTCCACCATAATATTAATTGTCTTGTATTGTGAGTACAATTAACAAACATACATGTTACATACACACACAATAAGACCCGAAGCATCGAAATATTTGTAGATCATACAAATATTTGTTCCGTGTGGGAATCGAAGCCGGGACACGTAACGCAGAAAGGTAATTGTTCAGCCACTGCGCCAACCATGTCTTCAAATATAACTGTATATTTGAAGTATAATCCTATATATAAATTCAACCCATTACTGTCCCACTGCTGGGCAAGGGTCTCTTCTCAGAATTAAAAGGGTTAGGCCTTAGTCCACCACGCTGGCCTGGTGCGGGTTGACGGACTGCACACACCATTAGAAAACTTTTTTTTTTATGGAACCCTCTCATGTGTGCTGGTTTCGTCACGATGTTTTCCTTCACCGTAAACGCAAGTGATAATCAAATTCAAACCCGCACATGATTCCGAAAACTCAGAGGTGCGGGACGGGTTTGAACTCAGACCCTCCTGTATGAAAGGCAAGCGTTCAACCGCTAGGCTATCACTGCTTCTCTAAAATCCTATAACGTGACTTTTTATCCCGTGCTGTTGCACACGGCGCGTGCGCTAAAACGGTTTCGGTACAACTACACAGTACATTGGAAAGATCTTTCTATAAACTGAACAATGAATCTAGAACATCGTATATGATTAAGCATTTTCTGATATAACCAATGATTGCATGTACTTTGATGTCAAAACGCTTACCAAGATGGTGACCATGGCAGATACAGATCATCAAATGTTGCAGAAATTAAGGGGCTATTTAGAACATTACGTTACTACCAGTTAGTTACTTATGGACTCGGAATGAGGAGGGATGAAAACCATGTTACGAAAAGGATTATTAGTATGAATGTGGATGGATACCAGGGAAGAGGTGGACCAAAGAAAAGGTGGGTGAATTGTTTGAAATATGATATACTAGACAAGAAAGTGAACTCTGAGATGATGTGATAGAGATGAATGGAAGAAAAAGACGTATTGCGCCGAATCCAAATAAAATGGGATAGGAGGATGGTGACGCTGTTACCAGTTAGGGTGGTTGGGACCGATCTGCTACTAGGAGTAATGAGGAGGCCCTAGAATGTTGGCAAGTTAGGACCAATATATCTTGTAGTTTAGTCAATATATCCTTTAGTTCGAGTTGGATGACGAAATCCACAAAATAGAATGAATGAATGAATATGGCACGCGCTAACAGACTGCGATTGACACCTGACGTTTTAATGAGTAAAATAATCAATATTACTATCAGTAAACTGTGTTTGGGTTCTTCTGAAGTAAAAGATTTCATAATGAAACTTGCTGTGTGAAATCTTAATAGTTAAAAGCCAATAATTATTTTCTTCTATTACGCAATATTTTAAGTAATTTTCTAGTAAAATGTATATGCTAATTTCTTATAATTTTCTACGTTAATTTGGTTATCCATGAAAATTTCTGATGACCTTTTGGATTAAGACCTACATCTACTTGACGTCGCCTAAACGTAATGTCATTTTGATTTCACAGAAATACTCTGTCTGTCTGTGTACAGTCAGTCTCAAAAATATGAAACACTACTTACCGAAATTAAAAAGTGAAATTTAGAAGGAAAATTGATTAAAATTCTTTAAATATTTTACAAATAGCACTTATTTCAAGATAAATATCCATGGTCATACGTTTCCTTGAATAAATTGTGCTTAAATTTCACTAAATTTAGACATCTTTTTGTAGTTTACTGTACATTATATTCAACTAAGTGATAATAAGCTTTCTAATATTCCATTTTCAGTCTAGCAAGTTCGTGATTCATTAAGGAATAAAATACGAAATTGGAGCAAACTTTTCCGAATGTTATTTGTTATGAAAATATTGTTCATTTAGTTGTAACATACAAAACTAGTCGGGTTTAGGAAAAAGTTGTAAATTCAATCCCAAAAAGATCGCATTTATGTCAATAGAATTTATGACGTGTGTTCTAGCACTAAGAGTGGAATTACATCTACACTATTATAAATGCGAAAGTAGTTCTGTCTTTTCGTTTATTTGTTACCTCATCACGACTAAACCACCGAACGTTTTGAAATTTTACAAAGAGGTAACCTGGAACCTGTAGAAAGACATAGGCTTTTTTTTTTTTTTTTTTTTTTTTTTAATTTATATATTAAATACACGCATACGAAGTCGTAAGCAACACTTAGTTAAACTTAAAATGTGGAAAGTTCTTCAGTTCTTCTTTTGTCGTGTTAGCACGAGCATTCGCGAGAGATTTGCTCATAGCGTAGTGGAAAGATTAGTTAGTCCAGCAAATGCAGTATCGAGGCTGACTACCTAGGGTACGCATCGTTCTTCAATACAAAATATTTGCCGCACTTATAGAATTTATTGCGTGTGTCTGTCATTACGACAACCTTTATACTCCAGCCTAGTCAGAGGCCCTAGTGTAAGTTTCTTTCGACAAATTCGATTTACTACATCGAACGCGTTCGGCGCTCCGATTGGTGGAGAGCACGAAATGGACCAATAGGAGCGCCGAACGCGTTCAATGTATTAAATCGAATTTGTCAAAAGAAACTTACACTAGGGGTACAGAACTATGTTAGTTAGTTTTCATTTAGTCATTTTCAGTATTTTACACAGAGCGACTACCATCTAACCTCTAAAGGTTTTTGTGAATGTGAATATATGTGTTTGTAAAGGCACCCACGATACAGGAATAATTCCTAGTGTGGGGCAAAGTTTTTTAAAAACAGAAACAGAACAGAAAGGTTTTCATAGTTTGTCTCGTGCTTTTTATCACGTAGCCCTATGAGTCAAAATTTATAAGTGACCATATTTTGTATCATACAAGGTTGTCCTACAAGTGACCCAAATGCCGCAATCTTGAGTCACTAATCAGAGATAGCAGGTTCGATTCCCGTCTTGAAACAATCATTTCTACGTCGAACCGGTACGTGTGTTGGAGTTCTACTACTAGAATGAAGTTATAAACACACGCGGCACCCGGCAACAAGAAATGGTAGATTTTCTGTGTCTCATTTGAATCAACCGACCCGGGTACGTCTTAAAACTGCGGCCAGACACCGGAGGACGGGCAGCAGCATCCTCTCACTAATCGGTGAGCCACTGCGATCCCCAAGCCGCCTGCCAAGCGTGGGGATTATGGCAACCCCCCCCCCCCCCCCATTGGGGGAGGCCATCGTTCAGTAGTGGACGTCTTTTGGCTGATGATGATGATTTGAATCAATTGATGGGTTATTAATTCAATGTAACAACAACATTATTCGTGTAAAACCAAATATCCTCATCAGAAAGAAAATTAATTAATATCGTTACATAATAATTACTTATTATCTTATAGACGACTAACACATTATCGACGATAGTCAATCATATAGACAGGTCGTTACACCCACAAATTGATTCTAACTAATAAAACTGCACACGCCATCAACACATAAGGGACAATATATCAATAAGCGCACCATACTACAACTCTGTTTACAGACTTATGACGTCACTCACCATATTGTAACAGTCAAAATCGCGAACGGAACTTAAAGATTCAAGGTTGCCACAGTTTTATAGTCCGAACACGTAATATTTATGTTACGAGACATCTTTTATTAAAAAAAAACATGCATTGCATACAATGGCTCATTTTTCGAGTTTTTGGCGTTCTGTATGCATATTTAAACTGTGATCTTGTTTACTGTGGGTTTTTAAGGGTTAGACAGTGTAAGAAGAAGTGCCACCCTTACTATACAGGGTGGATATTTTAATCTGTATGGGCAGCTAACTTAACCTTTGCAACTAAAGAATCTTCGAATATACATATTATGTAAAGATATTTACATTTACAAAAAACCTCTATCAAAATTATTAATTATAACATAACATTGCATCAAGCATGTATTCCCGGAAGGATCTGGCAAAGGATTATTATATTGTACGTACACCCTAATTTCGCCGATGACTTTATTGAGTCCCATGTAATAGTGGGCGAGTCTATTTCCATCTTTCAGGCATAATTCCAGACTTCGTTCTATTACTGAGAATTTCCTGACACAAAAACCTTATAGTGCAACTGCTATCAAAATTATTATCACTACATATTATAAAACAAACTCCCCTGCCGCGTCCGTCTCAAAAACGCGATAAACTCAAAAACTACTGAACGGATTTTCATACGGTTTATACCAATGGATGGAGTGATTCATGAGGAATATTTAAGTGTATAATTCATTAAAGTTTTGTGTAAATTTGCTGAAATATCACGATGATTGTTGAAGATGTCGGAAAAAATCACGCCTGACGTGCACCACGTAAACCAATTGAGTTATACTAGTATATCCTTATTAAAATATATCCTTATTAAATTAAATTAGACCATCGTTTTAGAAAGAAAATGTAGGCGTATATGCTCTGCTATCCGTGCGAAGACGGGGCGGGTCACTAGTTTTTAATAATTGCAAAAAATGGCAACCCTGCCAACATTAACCTCAACAAACACCATGACATTCTTCTGCTGGGCAACAAGCCGTTCCATAAATAAGGGATTCTTCGAAATACCGTATTAAACGATTCGTCTTTATGGTCAAACCGGTTGCTGACCGCAGACGCAGTCAACTTGCACTGCACCCTACCACAAGTCGGGCATTTAAGCTGGAAAGTATCATGGTTATCTACCATATGTCGGTCCCCAGGGTCTCGCCTGATAGTACTGGGTGCAGTTATATTCTGACCCTTCTGCTATATCTATACTTCTATACAAATATTATAAAGAGGAAAGATTTGATTGTTTGTTTGTTTGTTTGCATTGAATAGGCTCCGAAACTACTAGACCGATTTGAAAAATTCTTTCACCGTTGGGAAGTCGCGTGGTCGCCGCTCACTCCACTCGGCTAACTATGCGATATAGGCGTCACTGGGGTACGGAAGGGGAGTCAATGTTATAGGACAGGCTACTTTTTATCCCGGAAAAATGTACGGGTTCGTAAACCACGCGGGCGAAGCCACAGGCGGAAGCTAGTATTAAATATACTGATTTTAAAGGCCAGGCACGGCTGCGAAGATCGGTCCAGAAAAATTTTTTCGTACTCCATCTCTGTAACAGTTGAGCCAAAAATGTATGAAAAAATCGTGCACGCGCTTTTGGGTGAACTCCTATTGTAAGCGCGCGCATATTTATCACATTTGGTTGATATCAAACAAAGCTCATACTAGACTCAATGATTACATTAAAAGAATAAACAGAAATAAAGCAAAGTGCGGTGCAGTGTTTAAAATAAGTATTTAAAAGATGATAATTCATAATGTTTCTCTAATTTTACTCCTTTTTACTTTTATACGGAACCCAATACTAAAAAGTGACGTGTGACTTTATGTGCCAAACTCACTGAGTCAAACGCGTAATTTAGTTAAATAAATATTAACAAATGTAATGTGTCTAACTGCATTCGTGATTATACAACTAACGAGTTCATTGTATATTTTATTTTAACATTCACGCTTAGTAATGTAAATATATGATTAAATTTCAAGGATATTATATTCGTAAAGATCATTCTTAAACGTTTTTCTAGGTTTTCGTATTGAACTTATGATTTAGCGTACTAAAGTTAAAAATAATTCTAAACAATACCAACATTTAACGTAATGAAGATTAAGGCAACAACATGTTTAGCTGTTCAACTATTGTGAAATCATTTCTCCCTTTCATCAAATGGTTTTTCTGTACTTCAAAGAAAATATTTTATTATTCAGTTCGCTAATTTCTTCCTTGTTTATATACGTCTTAATGTTCTGGACTTATCAAGGAAAAAATCTGCTTAATGTGATAATAACACGTAATGTAATAAAAACAAAACGAAATATGCATGAAAAAAATTATATTTATAATCTAACTAGTTAATCGAAAAAAAATACATATATATACAACAACAAAAACAAACGAGATATAACCAATTTAAACGAATATTGCTGTCTCTTTCGCAAAAACGCTGTTTTCTATGGCAGTTATATGGGCGTGATGCTATTTGACGTCAGATAACACGTCGGACCTATCTTTCTAATTCGTAAATTCAATGCTTTATAACTTTATCGCGGATGAAGATATTTTAAAAATTCTTTCACCATTATTTACTAGAGATAGTTTTTACTAGAGTAGAGATTATAAATATTTTATTGAGCAAATAAAAAATACATGCATATTCCCAATTGCTATAATGACAATGTAGAAATTACAGTATTCTTCTATTACGTGTATGTCAGTGTGAAGCTTGCTTTACAATTATTATACATTTTGAAGTATCCCCACAGGCCTTAGGTTCACGGCCGGCATTATTTCTTAATCCTTCTCGAGTTTGGTTTATTGTCTTTGTATGATAATTAGTGAGCCCGTTGATAGTATGATTTTATGTTCACATTAGAATAAACTTTATTTCAAGTCTTAATGAACTCATAGCGTTGCCCATCACTCAAGTATTGTTGAATTGAAATTGCCGACTCTATGCGTTCGGGCGCACAGTGAGTCCTCATAGTATTGTTTGGGAATATGGGTGTTAGACTCATATAGGATAGAACTAATAAATAAAATTGCATTGTGGTACATGCAACAGGCAACATTGAACTACGTATGGGCAATCCACATTAACATTCCATTATAGGTTAAACATTAAACCAGCCCATCATTTTCGTGAGGATTCGAAATTAAAGTACCTATTCGGTTTAGACCAGTGTTCCGCAAAGTGTGTGCCGCGGCACACTGGTGTACCGTGGTCATTAGTTGGTGTGCCTCGGAAAAATAAGGTTAATTACTAATAAATATTGGTTTGTTGATTAATAATACATGTTGATTAATAATACATGTTGATTAATAATATATGTTGATTAATAGTATGTAAAAATTGATCTTTCATTTATGGTGTGCCTCCAAAATTTTCCGATTTCCTAGATGTTGAACACAAAAAGTTTGCGGAACATTGGTTTAGACTATGCATAATGGTAGACTCGATACATTTTGTTTTAAACCTTGTCGTGGATGCGTTTACAAACATAAATATTCACATTCAACTCCCAAACCGAAACAACTAGTTTTTGGTTATAAAAATATTTGTTCCGTGCGGCAATCGAACCCACGATACGTAGCGAAGCAGTTGAACGCTCATCCACCGCGCCAACCTTCCGTAAAAATGTTCTTTCCCAATTTCCTCCTTTGTGTCGTATTAACTATATTCGTCGTATTAACTATTCATAAAAGTAATATATAGGTAATAATAATTATATTAAAGGTAAAAAAACTAATAAACTATTTCATCAACCAAATTTACGCCTTTTAATCAGATAAATGATACACATACAAAATTAATTACAAGGTAAACATGCTTTGAAGTAATGATATGAAGCGATGTCCACTTTATTTTTATGATAAACATTTAATTGCAAATCGTTAATTAATCTGTGTTTAACACATTAATATTGGTAAATACTATAATAGCCTTCAAATTCGTGTTCAATTAATTAGTTTTCTGTTTGTTGCGTTTCTGTTTCAAAACGCATATAGTGCTATGATATTAATTATTTGTTAGGTATTCCTGATATCTAACAATAGAGCGACTAACAAGGCATGATACTATGTATATATTAAACGATATATATACATATGTATATGTATAGCGGACCTCACAGACATTGTCCTACCCGAACGTTGCAAATAAAAAATCCTAGAACTCGATCGCAGTGCCACCTACCGGGTCCAATTGTGAATCAAAACCATCCACTCAAACACACACAAAAAATGTCATCAAAATCGGTCTAGCCTTTTAGGAGGAATTGAGTGACATACACACGAACAGTAGAATTATATAAATATATACACTAAAAACTTTCCTATCCCTCAAGTTGGGCCAAATAATACACATTTACAAAATTTAATTAAAATCGGTTTCGGAGATTAGCGTAAACGAACATCGTGACACGGGATTTTTTTATATAAAGATACATACAATATATCTAGCAACCAGTGGTGGTACCAACGCAAGTTTTTAGTACCTAGTCTAATGTGGAGACATATTATATTAAACATGAGAGCAACGGGTGAGCACGTTATAAATTCATATCACGAATTCAATATTTCATTTTTAACAAGATTTAATAAAAAAAAAAAACAAACAGAAAGATCTAACGATAAATAAGTATGTAACAAAAAATCTAACTACAATATTAATGTCTCATATAAAACTGTCAGACCTACGGACAAATACATATACGGCAATCTGTCTTACAAATATCATACAAAACCAAAATGCGCTGGAAATATCATTTTATTTGCACCTACACAAATGCCCCTAGGAGGAGGCAATTTCTGCACATTTCGCCATAAAAATCTATTATAGATAGTCTTACACTCCATAGAAAAGTAATTAATATCTCGACTGCATACGAGTATTCGTAGTATATCGAACATTAAAAGAAACAGATATCTCTAATGTAATATTACAAGATTTTGGAAAAAAGGCAGGCGAGTTTTTGCGATAGATTTTTTGGTGTATCTCGACCTGAGCTCTAATTGAGAATTACTTCTCTGAACACAGCAAGCCTTGAGGTCTTATGATGAATTGTTCAAAAGTCATGACCAACAACACAAAAAGAGTTTATTTGGGCTAGTTAGTAGGCATCAAAACAAAATAGGCGCGACTGATAAAATTACATTCACGATGAAATTGCCTGGAAGGTTATACCGCTGCGAGAGTCATATGCTCAGGGATGGCATGCAGGTGAGGTGCAGATGCCATGCAGAAGACAAAATGTCGGTCTTCTCGTAAATATTACTAAGCTTATGTTTACATAACTTTGACTGTCATTGGTCTAGTGGTCGACAGCGCTAACCGTAAAATCCTAAGTTCAATTACCGGGTTGGGCAGAGTTATTGGGTTTTTCTATATTGAAATCCTCAGTACGCAGTTTAACACTGTGCCCAGTTGATGGCAATAGGCTCGCCCCCTATTACATAGGACTTAACAAGCATTGGCGAAATGTGGATGAACAATAGTACACCTATACCTAAACCTTGTTGGATACAGGCGTGATGCTACGTTATGTCATGTTTACATAATACTATACTCTTTCTGAAATGAAGATAGAGAATACAAGTCAAAAGGAAAATACACCAAAGGAAAAATAAGCACATATTCTGATATTCATAACACTCGTTCGCCCGCACCGTACTAGACATGCGATAACTTTGAGTGCCTGGAACAATACCAAACCAAAATTGGATACCATTGTCTTGACAAAGGGTTGATATCAATAGCAATTCTTTGTGTATTTCAGCAAAGACTGTCTTGGTCAAGGGCTATTGTGTTGCTCAACAACAATTGTGATTCAAAATCAACTGTGAGACCAAATAAGCAGACATAGTAGACGATGTGTTGACTCTCGGAATATTAACTAAGTGTTGAACCTTGGATTGTTTCGCGCGTTCGTGATCTAGATGATTATTATGTTGTGTGTTAATAGTATTTTTGCCTGCAGTTGGTAGGTTTACTTGACTTTTAAATCTTTATGAAGAGAGGGGAGGCGCGCCCGCAATTAAATTTTTAATTTTTCTGATTTACATTGCTTAAATTTGCATTGATCATCGTTGAATTATTTAAATAATATCAATTATAAGTGAATATCATAGCAGCATACAGAAATACAAAATGCATAAAAAAGAGGGTAGGTCATTTTGTCTACTGGTTAACGTCTACCCGCAATAACTTCATTTTAACCATGAACTTGGCGCTTGCAACTGCCGAAATATCTGAACCACAGTTCTTATAAAAATCATAATAAAACTGTTGTCTATTTAAAAAATATTAATAATTAAAGTATTTTGGTGGTGGTTTTCATTACTAATTCCTCGTACATATTGTAATTTTGTTTTAAAATCTTTACTCGATTACTTTTATTTGATTAGTATGTGTTGTAAAGCATGTTATCTTTTTAAAGCATCATGATACCCTAAAAAGGCGACTCTCTGATCGACTATAATCAGCGATAATCGCCGACGAGCTCGACTGAGGCGTAGGTGGTGTGACAACCTGGACGTATATGGGGGTAGACATAGCAACAAGTTCCACAAAATAGGCAAAAATGGAAGCAAAATGGGGAGGCTTTTACCCAACAATGGAACAAATAAAAAAAAATACTACTTTTATTTAAATTAGGGTACCTATATCTACTGCTCATTCATAGGCAATCCCTGGATCGCCTTTATATATACAGAAATCTGCGGGACAAATTGTAGTCGAAAACAATACTTGACGAAAATGTTCCTTTGCTTCAGATGGGTCACCGAGTGCCAAGGTACTCCAGCCTCCTATGGGGCGTCTGCATTCCCAGTTCTTGCAGCAGCTTCGACCTAGAAGAGGAGCTGTCCCAGAGACTGACAGGACTTGGGATATCAGTGAAAGTTCACAATAATATGTGTTCACTGAAAAACTTTAAGCGACCATACTCTTTTGGGAAGACACTCTCTATGTAAGTATTTTTTACTGTATAAATACCTATGTGTTTAACTCCCTCGTTGGTCTCGTGGTCGCAAGCGCGGCTACTGAGCGTCAGGTCCTGGGTTCAATCCACGGTTCCAGCATAGTGTTATTGGGTTCGTTCTGTTAAAATATTCTCAGTAGCACCTCGTAGTTTTGAATTGTAACCGGTAGATGGACCCTTAGTCAAGTACATAGAACTAAACGGATTTGGGGAAATGTGTACATACAATAGTATAGACATCTCTGCCTAACCCTTCGGAGAATTCAGAGGTGATGCTATATTATATCAACAGTAGCAATTATCCCAATAAACTACTAATCATATGTCCATCAATATAAAATCATTCATATAAAAGTTTCAATATAGCATAACACCATCCAACATACAAATTATCCGTTACACATAATTACTTAACTAATGACAAATCACCGTCAAGCACTAAGTGTAATGAGGCGATATGATTGAGCAGCTTATGTTATTAATTAAGCGCAATTTACATACTTAATGCGCAGTGCATAATTGCACATAATGGTCTTATGCCCTGATTTGATGATGTCATAAAAGATGTATGTATGCAATTAATTAATATTAAAGAGTAGTCGGATGTCGCTTCGTTTGTACGCGCACGGGTTTTGCTACGTGTATGGAATATTTAAATACGGTCTCGAAAATGTATGAAACGCCTTTTCGTTTTTTTTTTAAACTGTTGCACGTTTAACCTTGATCAATGACATCACTGGATGTTTGTATTGTAATATTCTATATTGACGGAACGGTTGGCGCAGTGGTTGAGAAATTGACTGCTGCACTACGTGTCGCGGGTTCGATTCCCGCACGGAACAAATATTTGTATGATTTCGGTCACGACGTACAATTTCACCGGAGACAAGCCAGAAGATATTATAGTGCTCAAGTGTGTGCGCAAATTCAGGTGCACACTCTATTCCTTCACGGCAATCCAACACGACCGGAGACAGGTTAGGCGCACGAGCAACGGCTTTACGTGCTTTCCGAGGCACGGTGTGTATTTACATACACAAAGACCCAAACCCGAAACAACTATTTGTAGACCATACTTTTTTTTTTCCGCGTGGAAATCGAACCCGCAACACGTAGCGCACCAAACGATCACTCAAGCATTGCGCCAATCGTGTCGGCTTTTAAACCCATGTGTTCGTTACAACGAAACCATAGCGCGATTCAGAAAAGATTATATTACTTACAGCGCCATCTAGTTATAAAATATGGAATTAAATAAAAACGTACACAGTATGATCCGTGTATGAACAAACGTGACGAAATGTTTATTCATCTTTCCTTCTATCAGAGTATGGCAGATATTTGAAATGTATTTTCTTTCACCTCCATCCAGTGCCGGATTAACCACGTAGCAAGAGTAGCAATTGCCTAAAGGGGGCCCCGCGTATTCAAACCCGTCCACCTCCGCCTAGCGTCACACCTCTTTTCCGACTAAGACAATCCACATCAGACAATTGATAACTGATCATTTTTTTCGCGATAATAAAACACAGAATTTCATACGGTAAACGCACAAGTTCTACAAAAAGTCACTTTATACTTAAGAGCTCATAGCAGATCAAGGGCCCCTCGATTGAATTCGCTACGGGCCCCGCGCTTGCTTAATCCGGCACGGCCCCCTTCCTTTGTCCCCAATAGGTTAAAAAAAACTCTGTGAAATACAGACACGCGAACCTTCCCTACCTTTAAAGCACGAGTATGATTAATAGTTTATGTCATCCTTGATGCCGCTGATATGAGATACATTAGGACACTTGATGTGAGCGATAAACATCTATAAACACTGCTATGAATTAATAATTATTGACGTAATAGGGAAAATTATGGTGTCTTTGTCTTACGTAGGTATAGCATAATATAACGCATGTTTCCTCAAAGAGCTAGATAGAGATTTAGGTAGTTTTATAAAACCACATTTCACCGATGACTGCTTAAATCTCATATATGAGTTTGTAAAAGCACTCACGATACGAGAGTAGCTCACAGTGTGGCCATGATTGATAAAAAGTATAGCCTTTATTTACCATGTTGGCTGCCTCATTTGTCTAGTGGTCTTAACCGCGACTGCTGAGCGTGAGGTCCTGGATTCGATTCCCGGATCGAGCAAAGTGTTATTGGGTTTTTCTTTATGAAAATTCTCAGTAGCAGCACAGAGTCTAGAACTGTGTCCCGTAGATAGGAATAGGCTCGCCCTTAATTATATAGGACTCAATAACGGCATCGGTGAAATGTAGGTGTACAATAGTACAGCTCTGCCTAACCCTTCGGGGAATACGGGCGTGATGCTATATTACCGTTACCATGTTTTCTCCTAAAATCAACGCAACGTCAGGTCGGTTTTGTAATTATAACCGTTTAATTCCACCACAGAGGATGGAATAAGCGTATGCAAACCCGAGACCAAGCTTCATAAAATATATATCTAATTTACGTTTTCTTTCTTTCCAGAACATTTTTCCTAGCAGTAATCCTTCTACTCAGTCTAGGAACAATACTAGACGATGGAAAAGAAGGAAATATGAATTTCGAGAAACTCCTTAATGCTTTCTCGTTGAAGAGGAATTTGAAGAAAGTTTTTGATTTGTCCGACTCTCCTACAAGAGTGAAAGGGGTGGATGCGTATAGGGGGATGAATGCGTTTGCGCTGCTGATAGCGCACAAGTCTATGGCTATGGCGCACAACCCTTATGTCAACAAAGTCAGCTTTTCTGCTGTAAGTATATTTTGTTACTTTTTCTTCTGACGTATAAATATGAGCTCCCGTGGAAATTCTTGTCAGCAATAATCAGCAAGATGTGTGACGGAACTGTCTTTACAGTATGCGCCGGACGAACTTAGGTAACATCATTAGGGGAGTTTCTTGTGTCACATTTTGGTCACTAAAACTATTTAACGTAACATAGTAAAACGCCTGTATTCTTATGTATTGTATTATATATGTATTGTTTATTGTACACCCACATTTTCCCGATGCCGTTATTAAGTCCCATGTAATAGGGTATTTCTTTCTATCGGGCACAATTCGAAACTTCATCTACACCTTGCCCTGCCTAGCAATCGAAACGAATCTCATGTTAAATAGCTTCCTATGCAAACAGGACCAATAAGCTAGTAATAAATACTTGTATTATAATGGCATTTTTCATCAAACGAGCGTGTTCGAAAAATAAGTCCCCGCCTAGATCAAAATTTCCAAACAAGTGGTTCTCCACTTTCGCATGGTCTTATATGTGGTCAGATTATTGGCTTTCATATAAGCTTACACAAATTTTCGTTCCAATCCGATTACAATTCACGTTACCCGGAATTCAGATTTCACAAAGTCAATTTCTGAACGAAATTCACACCTCCTGCCAAATTTTCGTGTAAATTCAATTAAGTCATCTAATGTATACTTAACCCTTTATTCGAACAGTCGACACTTTGTGAATGGAATACTTTACACGATTCTGTATAACTTTCTAAGTATTGGTCGTCTTATATCAGAGGTTCCCAGACTTTTTTTCTCATAGACCACTTTCAAAATTTAGCTGGTTCCGGTGGACCCCCTGCAGCTACATTTCTACCATATTTTAAATTGAATTGTAAACCCCCATTTTTTTGTCACGCCGACGTATACCCTCGTCGAGTCTCCCGTGGACCCCTGGGGGTCCACCTGGATCACTTTGGGAACTAATGTGTTTCATAAATAAGGAATATTACACCCCTTTAAAAATAATTTATACCGTACTAAGAAATTGTAAATGCCGCAGATAGTACGCGTAAAATTTTAAAGATTGCTTTGAAATCACAAAATCGACTGTGATATTATATTTCTGCACTTCGTTAAGTGTATCATATTATACCTTTTTGACACTGATTGTACCTGTAAGTTAGGCCGAAAAAAATAAATACATACAGGCGTGAGACTTTAGATGGATGAATAAGCCTTATGTACATACTCGTAAATAGCATATCACGCCTTTTAATACACATAAATAAACAATACATAATTATTCTATTAACGCACGACTACCATAAAACTATAATAGATTGTTTATTACTGACTTATTTTATAACTGACACACAATTAAATTGAATCATTTTATATGTTGTCTATACTATAACCAAGACCCATGGACTACTTGTACCTTTATATTGTAATAGTAAAGTCAAAGTATTTTTTTTTTATATCAACTAGGCAGTATAAGGTACTTTTTAAAAGTTTAGACTCTAGGCGCTGGGTTCCAAAAAAGTAGATACGCCTACTATTTACATAGAAGTAGATACAATACGCCATCTTGTCAATATAAAATTGGCGCCTTCACCTAAGAGTTTAACTAATATTCCTATAAGCATAATACTTCTCCTTTTTTCATGTCGATTGTACGTTTTAATTTAGGTAAACATATATTTCATAGAAGCGGATTAAGGGTGTGCATGATTTTATAAGGTATTTGCCTACCCATGTAAAAAATAACTGTGTCTATATAATATATATGTATATATTAATATGTAAAGAGAAAACTTTGTACCCCGTTTAAGCATATTGCGCGCACGGTGGAATTTGAGATTTGTTATAATCAATTTATATGGAGGAGGGCAGAAAGCTAAAATTTATATATGATATGTGTTACAAATACATTAAATTAAATAAAACATTAATTGTTTACGTTCATACTGCTGATGACAAACATATAAATATGTCATACACGCTCGCAGCTGACGTAATAGAACAAAATTTTAAAAATTTAAAATTTACAATGGCCATAGAAGTATACTGTTTAAGAAAAGAACCTCATTAACGGTAAAACTTAAAAAAATAATGTATTACGGTCGAACTTCGACGACTAGGCGACTACTAATCTTTATTAATTCTTCGCCTATTTCAGGTATTCGGCATGCCATGGGCCGTGGTTGGTCGCTCCGCCATCCTCTACACGGACAGCTTCTTATACCTCAGCGGGTTCCTAAACGCCCATAATCTCCTCCAAGACCTTGAGAAGAAAGGGACCATCAACTTAAAGGACCGTCTCATCGCCAGATGGTTTAGGTAAGAGCTACAAACATTTATCGACGCTATCATCATTAACAAAAGATTGATTACACAGTGAAGTGCAGAAAATATAGCCTTTGTTTCAAACGGGTCCATTAATTAAATCCCCCCTTTCGCCATTAATCTAGATTTGTAGAGAATTGAAAAATATTCTGCGTTCATCCTTTGTTTTTAGTGATTTCGTGAGCAGTTTCGGGTAACTTCGGGTAACTTCTAGCACTTTAATAGCCATACTTAAACATGCCTGTAGTTTCCCCACGTGAGAACCTTTTCGGCATGAAAAGCCCTATGTCGTTTTCTGATTTCTAAGTACCTCATCTTGTCCCATTTTAACACCATCGGACCAATTTTTGGGCCTGATAACGTAAGTCACATCTTTACTTTTATGCGTAAATTAAGTTCCCAAGTGTAAAAGTTTTTTTTTTTTCAACTTTATTTATCTATTGTAAAGCGAGTGTAGTATGAGCACAAATCGTTTGCTTTATTTTTAGAAAAACGTTGTTTTACACTAGTAACAATTCCTGTATCGCATAGGCTTACAAACGCCCAGACCCAGGACAACTATCTGTAGGCCATACAAAATATTTGTTCTGTGCGGCAATCGGACAAGTTGCGTAGTCGATCGCTCAACCACTGCGCCAACCGTGCTGTCGTCTTGTGCCATATTCAAAATTGAACATCTACATGCACGTGAAATTGCAGCCTAAGAAATGTAAAGGGTTATCTTTGAACGTGTCAGAGATCACAAAGCACCCCCCAATAAACATTATCGTTAATGATTGAAACACTTAAAATATATTTAGTGGCGCGTGGATTTTTATCTGTGGCGTTCACGTGTTTACAATATGTGTATACGAGTGAGGTCGTTACGACACAATTATAATTATATTTGAAGATAGGCGATAACATTTGTTTGTTAAAAGCCTGCTATTAAATCGATGGTGAATTTATGGAAAATTCGATTTAATTGATTATAATGAAAATTCTCACTTCTATGAAAACACAATTTGTCACATGTACTGGTTTACCAATTTTATCAAATATCCACTTCCGCGCAATGGTGAGGGTTGAAAAAGATAATTAACGACACAGCTTTTGCACTAAGTGTCACAGGTTCGATTACCGCACGGACAAATATTTATATGACCATAGATAGTTGTTTCGGGTCAGGGTGTGTGCACGTTGGGCACGAGATATAGGTACCTATAGAAGAGAAATGTGGGGCAATGTTATTTTAAAGAATGAATGAAATATTTCCCGTTGGTGAACGAAGAGCCAATTTCTTGCATCATTGATGCTACTGCCTTTCAAAGTCCTGGAATGTTCTAACGCGGAATATTTCGAGACCACTGCAAATCATCGGCAAATGATGGGTCCGCTGCCTAATCTGTCGTAGAAACCAGTCGTCATGATTGTGTCTAAAACTATCTAATATCATATCATCGTTGAAGTTCTCACACAACGTAAGTCAGCTGTTGGTTCTTTTGACTTTTTGCTTGAGAATCGGAAGACGCATTGTTTCAGCCAATCAGAAACAATCATCGTCCAATAGAAACTCGTAAAATGAAATGAATATAAAATAGTATTGTACTAATGTCTTTGTAAAATTATGCATTTCTTTCACTCTCCTGAACAGTTGGTATTTTTAACATACGTAGTATTAAAACTTCAACGACGATATGACACCTTACCAGCTCATCGAATCCCTCCTATGTAATCCTATGTAAAGATCCCCATGGGAAAAAAGCGTGGCTTTGTATGTTTCCTACTAAAATTCTAGCAGCCTGTCACCATACTAAGGTACCTCTCTCTTCCAGGTTATTCCCTCTCTTCGTCAGTCTGATGCTGTTTTGTACGTACATCCTACCTGACCTGAACAACGGCCCCCAGTGGAACCTGGTGGTGGAGGAACACAGCAGAGTCTGTGAGAAGAATATGTGGAAGAGCTTCTTGTTCATTCATAATTATTTCGGCTTTGAAGATATGGTAAGTGATTTTGATTACAACACTTTCAATATCTGGACGACTGAGCGCCCGCTCGGGACAAAATCTTCTTTTTGTTACTGATAACGAACTTTTTCCGAGATCAAACCTAGTAAGATCTATTTTTCGCCCTTGAAACCCAATTATTTAAATTTCATGGGAATCGTTAGAGCCGAGAAAACGATTACAAAGTATAATATTATATGTAGTACAAGTCACACATCACTGGGTCTAAAATTGCGACTTCTGACGAATCTATTATGACTCTTGTAACGTAATGTAACGTTTTTTGTTAATACTTTTCATTTTATAAACATGATTGCCTGGAAAATCTGTAGATCATACCAATATTTGTTTCGTGCGGCAATCAAACCCAACAGTTGGACGCTCTACCGCTACGCCAACCGTGCTTTTGCCATTTGGTAACTATAAGGATTAGGTTGCCCATCTGTCTATAATTTACTTTTACTATGTACAGAGAACAAATATCTATGAATATCTTGACAGGGACTGAACATATTATTTCGATGCTTGACAGTTGAACATCTAAACACCGTTTCTGAAGGTATTATACATATTTAATGTCACACTGGTCCTGTTAGATCAAATGGCTCAGACAATATTATCGACAAATGTAAACTCCTTAATTAATATTTATAATATACAATAAAATGTTCTACTTATTTATTCAAATACCAGTCGGGGAGTATTTTTGGCCATCCATAAAATATTCACTTTATGCCAACTATAACATACCAGAATAAATTGAAAACCTTTGGTGAATTCAACTTTAAAACAATTTCGTTTATTCTGTAAACAGAATTTAGCGTTAAAACGCTAAAGTCAATAAGTATCGAGTTCAATCCTTAAGTCCTGGTTACACAGGCCAATCAGGCCTGGTTGAACAGATTCTCACGGTACGGATCCCCATTTTTATATCTATGAAATAAATATAGGGCCGATTCTCACGCGCTTCAACGTAAATCTCTTTTAGAGATATCTCTCCCCCACTATAGAAGAAGTCAAAGAGCGATTCGCGATGGTTTTTCGATATATCTTGATTTCATTAAATCTAATCACTTGAGAATAACCCCCATGTAGACACATAATCAACATGTTACGTTATTCTATTTACCGAAACTATTTGCGTGGCTTCTGTTAATGTGACGAGTGTGACAACATCCATCATTGTAAACACATTAATATGTTTGTATGTTTATTACTTGATCACGCGAGAAGGGATCAACTGATGACTATTAATATGCTAATAGCTGTACATCAAGGAAAATATTACCTACTTTACAGTAAAATAAATAAGCGTACTTATTTTTCTATCGAGTCAGCACAACCTATCACATGGATTTTAAGGCTAGCGACTGCCATCTGACCTCTGCCCCCCCCCCCCCCCCGATTACTGAGAGACACTGACACTCTAAGTTTTAGACCGGTAGTAACATTTTTTGGGCTGCTGGCACCCGTAACGATTGCCATAGATATTCGTATGGCAACTGAAACCAAGTGCTTAACGTGCTTTTCGAAGCACAGCGGGGTCAAAGCGGTCACCCATTCAAAGACTGATCTTAGCGAGCACTGCTTAACCTCGCAGATCCACAGATCTATGCAGTAGTTATGTAGCTACCCCGTATTTTACAATGTTAAGCTGAAATTCTGGAAAATCCTACCAAAATCATCCACGTTGCATACATTTTTGGTCCAAATGTTAAAGTGCCAGCAAAAAAAAAGCGCTATATACTGCTAGAACTTATCCGTCTAAGCATTTGTTGTCATGGCAACAAATCTGTAGGGCTATTCATGATATCACGATATGGATTATACATATGTATATAGCCAATTTTTAGCGCAGTGGTTGAGAGATCGACTGCTGCGCTACGTGTCGCGGTTTCGATTTCCGCACGGGACAAATATTGTTGTTTCGGGTCTGGGTCTTTGTGTATGTGGATACAAACCGTGCCTCGGAAAGCACGTAAAGCCGTTGGTCCTGCACCTGATCCCTCTCCGGTCGTGTCGGATTGCCGTCCAATCGGACTATGAGAGTGAAGGAATAGAGAGAGCATGTGTTTGCGCACACACTTGGCGGACAATCTCTGGTGAGATTGGCCGCCGTGACCGAAATTCGGTCAGGAGGACATTATATAGCCAATTTCAGAACTGAACTTCACTTCGTGGATTTCACGAAGATATTTTTCATATTATCACATCGATCAGAATTATCATCGCAATCTTACTTCATTTGTTTTTACTAGAATATGTAATTCACAATAATTAACAATGAATGGAAGCAGTGTGCCGAGTGACACCGTGATCTAGTAAAGCGGTACTTATGTCTAATTCCCATGGCTATTGTATAACACTGTCTCACATAACGTAGTACGGTAATGAGGTTTCTGTATTATTACGTGGTTTTTTGGAAATTCTAATGAAAACGTGGAGGAGGATATTCGAAATTGTGTCTGTATTCTTGTGTACTAGTATTGTGAAATGCCTCATTGGTGTAGGCTGCTGATCGTTAGGGAATTAAGTTTGATACCCTGGTTGGACAAAATAAAATTCTAATAAGTTTATTTTCAGTAGAAAGTCGGATTATAAAATTGAGTGCAGCGCATGGCAATAGGCTCGTCGTCTATTGCATAGGATTCAATAACAGCATCGTTGTGTCATGTGTGTTGTATCGTGTTCAATAATACACCTACCTCTGCCTAACCCTGCGGGGAATACAGGCGTGAAGATACTTACGATTTGTACGACAAGAGCCGCTCCAATCGCAAATCGGTTTAAGTATAACAAAAGTAACAAGTCTGCCTTTAATTCTTCAGTTAAGACAGTGACGTTGATTTATCAATGATGTTGTTCTTTTTAATTTGTTTTTGGGTCCGATTAACGATGCCTAAACAAAAAAAAAATGAAAATGGAACAGGTTTAAAACAGGCAATGCCGGACTAACCACGTAGCAAGAGTAGCAATTGGTACGGGCCCCGCGCTAAAGTGGGCCCCGAGTATCCAAACCAGCCCAGCTCCGCCTAGCGTTACCCCTGTTTTCCGACTAAGACAATCCACCTCAGACAATCGGTAACCGATTATTTTGTTGGCGAAAATAAAACACAGAATTTCATACGGTAAACGCACAAGTTCTGCAAAAAGTCACTTTATACTTAAGAGCCCACAGCAGATAAAGGGTCCCGCGATAGAATTTGTTACGGGCCCCGTGCTTGCTTAATCCGGCACTGGACATAGGCCCAATTTTTCAATGGCTGTATTAAAGTAATCTTACTGTAATACATTGCTGTGGACCTAATAAGCATTTAACATATTTATTATAAAATTGAAAATATGTATAAATGTGTGTAAGTGAAAGATTGGGATACACATGGTTAATCATCAATATAATTACTTTACTTTAAACCTCGCGGATCGGTTGAAATTTCCCGTTTCCGTGGGAGCTTTGGGATAAAAAAGTATATAAAAACACTGTTGTATAGAAATGCAACGTTGTGTAAAAATTTCAAGTTAATCCATCGACTACTTTTTGAGTTTTGAGGACACAAACATACGGAAGCTGATTTTTTATACATAAAAAATTTACCATTTTATTGTTTTTCAATTTGCTTCATATGGAAATTGAACCCGCAACACATAGAGCCAACCATTATTATAAACATCTATTTATATTATTTCTTTCTTTCTTTCCAGTGCCTGACCCATACGCATCAAATCGGCATGGACATGCAGCTCTACGTGGCGACCTTACCCCTGATGTGGGTGATTTGGAAGTCCAGGACCCTGGGCTGGTCCCTCCTGGCCCTGATCGCAGTAGCCTCCACCGCGTTAAGATACCTAGCCATATATTGGTACGATATCAGCATGTTCGTGTATTACGGAATATCGTGAGTATTTTTTATTATTTATTATTCTTGGTACATCGTTATGATTCCCTTTTGGATTGTGGTTTCCGATACAGAATAGGGAACTACAGAATTATGTCTGGATGGGCAGCAGAACCTGACTGTCTCATTAGTCTAGTGGTCGCATGAGCGGCTGCAGTGCAAGAAGTCCTGGGATCGATTCCCAGGTTAAGCAGTGTTATTGGAATTTTCTGAAATTATCAGTAGCAGCCCGGAGTTTGGAATTGTGCCCGACTGATAGCAATAGGCTCGTGCCCTGTAGACTTAAAAAGGGCATCGGTGAAATGTGGGTGTACTAAAAGCACACCTCTGCCAAACCCTTCGAGGAATACAGGCGTGATGCTATGGTCAATTATGTTGTTATAGGCAACAGAACCCTTCTAGTTTGTTAAGTAATTCCTGAGAGCATCAGTCAGTTTGCTCAAGCTTGATGATGCAAGATTTTTTAGAGTCACGACAAATATTTGATTCATGTGAGAGTCGAACCCACTATATCTAGAGCTGACGATCATTCAACCACTAAACCAACCATCCTCTCAATTACCTGTAAACCATGAGGAATTTTCTAGAACCAGATACTCTAGGTATCCTTGACCGTGTCCGAAGGATGTACTTAACATAAACAAAGGTAAATAATTCTTAACATAAGTACCTAGGTACTTACCAGTAAAAGCATTACCTATGTTCTTCTCAGTCCATTACCCACGCTTCAGAAGAGTTTTTGTTCCGCCAACTAACGAGTAATGTTTACGCAAATGCACTTGAAAATGTTGCTACTGAACTTTGATCTTAATGTTCGATGACACGGTTGGCGCAGTGGCTAAAGCGATTAGCTTTGTGCGCTAAGTGTCGCGGGTTCGATCCCCACACGGAACAAATATTTGTATGATCTACAGATAATTGTTGCGGGTGTGCGTGTTTGTGTATGTGAATATGTGTTTATAAACGCACCCACGATACAGAGCATTCATTCATAGTGTGGGGCAAGGATCTAAAAAAAAAGAATTTTCATGCAATAATGAAATGTGCAGATTAATAACACACTTCTTTTGTTTTTCCAAAATATCATAGCACATTACACATTTCATTGAAGCTGTTATTGAGACCTATGGGAATAGGGAGCGAGTCTATTGCCATTTACGGGGGGAAATACCAAAACTTAATTGCCCGATTGGTTTAGTGGTCCCGAGTCAGGCAAAGTGTTATTGAGTTTTCCGTAAATATTTGTATGATCTACATATATGTATAACAACTACAGTTATTTGGAGTCTGATTGAGTATGTATGTGACTTGTACGTATGTTTGTAAACTGTACCTACGATACGGGAGGAAATCCTAGCGTGGGGCAACGTTTCAGTAAACAGTTAACGATTTTTTGCGACTTTTTTGTAACTGTATCTTGTCTCCACCAACGTTAAAAAACTACGTTGCGTCTGTCCGAGAAATAGCCAGCAACGTCAAGCGTCTGCTAGCATTTCTCGAACTAGGGTGGATCGAATAAACTAACATTATTCACACTCCGGCGCAAAAAATGCTCTTAAGCGTGTATTTGCGAAAAGCCCGATTATACCTATACCTACATAGTGTCTGTTGTCTATAGTTTACTTACGTAGGTACAGCTGTCTGCTGATTTATATAGGATGTCCTGGGCAAAGCTGAGACCACAGATCATCTGTACACGTCATATTGCACAAGCAAGCAATATTATAGTTTAGCATTGCTTTATGAATATTATAGGCGCTGTACACAACAAACAATCTTAATAGATGGCAATAAAGGTCTAGTGTTTATATAGGGTGGCTAGTGGGTGTGAAGTCCTAGGTTCGATGCCCAGGTCGGGAAAAATGTTGGGTATTTGAGTTGAGAATTTCTCAGCCCAGAGTTTTGAATTGTTCCCGGTAGATGGCTTTTCTGAAATGTGACTGTACACTTCTACCTCCACGTCGAGGAAAATACGCGTAATGTTATATCACGTTTAAAGTTCTAATACAAGTTATTCCTTTAATTGCGTTTTCTATACACTTTTTTATTCGCTTATATTTTCCCATAGCTGGAAAAAGTTTGCCCATCATTCCATACTTCTACGTAGTATCCACTTAGAGCAAGCAAATACATTTTAAAATATTATGTATTTTTCTTTTACAGAGTACAAAAGCTACTAGATGCGGCCCGGTACTCATACATCCTGCCCACACACAGGGCCACCATTTACCTCATAGGAGTCATCATGGCGTACCTAATGAAATCCAAAAAATTAAACTTTACACTTTCAAATGTAAGTATTCTTTATTATTTATTATTCGACAGCACGGTTGGCGCAGTGGTTGAGAAATCAGCTGCTGCGCTACGTGTCGCGGGTTTAATTCCCGCACGGAACAAATATTTGTATGATCAACGATAGTTGTTTCGGGTCTGGGTCTTTGTGTATGTGAATACACACCGTGCCTCGGAAAGCACGTAAAGCCGTTGGTCCTGCGTCTGATCTCTCTCCGGTCGTATCGGATTGCCGTCCCATCGGACTATGATAGTGAAGAAATATAGAGGGCACCTGTGTTTGCGCACACACTTGTGCTTTATAATATTTCCTGCGTAGTTGGTTAATCTCCGGTGAGATTGGCCGCCGACCGAAATTCGCTCTGGAGGACATTATTCTTTATTAAAAATATCAACAGACAAATTAAGAAATTCATACGCACCTATAGCCTAAGTTAAGAAGACCTATGTATCTATGTTCAGTCTTTTAATCATTTAGCCACATTTAAGGTAAAATCATTGTAGCGACTACTACTCGCAACATGGCAAAAAGTAAAAGCGCCATCTATCGGAGAGAAGCTACAACAACAAACCCTGAATCGCACTATGAAAGTTTACAACGATTCTAACACATATACGAATGTCCAACATCAATCGTTGGGCTTCGGCCCGCCAGGCTAACCACCTTGCCGGGTCAGAGGATCCTCCCTTTTCAATGGAGGAACACCATACCTCGTTCTTCGACATCATCATATAATTGAAAATTGCTATTATTATGAAGATTCGTACGCCAATTCTACTTTACGAATGGATTCGGCTATTGCATTTTGGTGTTTAGAATGCGTATAAATGTATCAATAGTGCCCAACTAAATGTGAATCGATGCTGACAGATCTCTTCACTTCACTCTCAGTCTATGATAGACTAGATTTCCTAGGAAATAAGTGCGCATGCGTGGATGCAAGACTTCCCAATACAAATTTAATATCTACATACCCCATTGCATACCATACGGGTTAATTTTCGTGACACAATCAAACCTATATTACAACGGAGACTATGATCTACAGTATCATTCTATAGTGATATAATCCTAAAATCGGTTTTATAGTGCATTAGATTATCTCAAACTCACAAACAAACTATAATATTATATACTGCTATATAATATTCGTTTAAACTAAAGATAAGAAAACGCAATGGGGTTCGAAAACTTTAGAGCGTTGACGTACAAACTTTGATTAGTCTGTTGATCTAAAGTTTAAATTAATTTCATTTATTATGAATGACATGTTTGTAGAACGTTTATTAAACTTAATTAGTGTACTTCTATGTACATAGTTGTTACATCAGTTAAATAGCAAAAAACAAAAAGCGACATTTTAGAAATTATCATTTCTTAAATGTCGCTTGTTATTTTTTGCAATTTGAAGTTCTTAAAAAAAGATAATTTTCGCTTTTTATTTGATGTCATGAAGCCCTTGTCTACCAGTCCTCCCAATATATGTCATCAGTGACATTACAGAGAATGGTGTACACGCCTTACGAACCGGCTGTGCTCTATTTGATAGAAAATCTACAAAACTTCACAATATTATTATACATAATTAAGCATTTTATTACCACTTCCAGACACAGTCAAGACTGCTATGGGCGTTTTGCTTTGCCCTCATGACTGCGACAATCGTCACCCCCTATAAATGGGGGCTGGAGGGCTACACATACGAGCATTACCCCGCGGCGATGTTCGCAGCGTTGTCACCCATAATGTGGGGGATATTCATGTGCGCTTCACATTGGGCGATCGCGAATGACTATGCTGGTAAGTAAAAAAATTGCTGTAAATGGACTAAAAAATGATCGTAATTTTGGCTTAAAAGTTTGGAGTTGTCCGAGCTTCCTAGATCCAACCTTCCGTGATCGTAATTAATTATGAATCTGTTGGGAAGAATTTCGAGCCCATTTTTTGTTTTAAAAGTTTATCCATGATTTTTTTGTCGATGACTTTTTATAGACCAATCGAAATTTTGGACACATGCACTTATTGACTTTGGGCACAGACAAGCACGCAACTATATTCCTAAAGACACAAATGAAAACTGAAATAGGCTTATATTTTATTTTATTGACTTTTATTTGGACACGATAAAATTATTTTTTACAGGCATAGGAACCGCATTCGTGGAGTCGCGAGTGTTCAAGTTCTTCAACAAGATTGCGTACAGCGTATACCTGACGCAGTTCCCCATCTTCTTCTACAATGTGGGCGTGCAGCGCAATGCGGAGTATTACTCGCCTTTACTTCTTGTAAGTGTTGCTCAAAAAAGTTCTTCAATTAGTTGTACATTATCTGACGAAAGCTGGATAATTACCATTCTTTCATAACGTCACCGTGCTAAAATATAAAGTTCTACGGGCGCTTTCTTGTACCTAATTGCTGAAATAAGTTCTTCAATAGGAACTTGAAGCGTTTCCTCGTTTTATTCTACAACTTAAGCGTATACTTAAGTTCTATTGTGTCAATTATTTTGTCAAAACCTTGCAGATTGTTGTTTTTGAAATTTAATCAATAAATATTTAATTATAGCGTACCTACTGCCTTGATCTTCAACGGAAAATTGTTATTGAAGTGTTTTTCTTTTTCATTCTAGCTGCACTTCCCAGAAGTTGTGACAGTGACAGTGATATCAATAATGGCGACGGTCGCGATCGAGATGCCTTTCAACCAAGTGTATAGGATATATTTCGGTAAGCACTAACTACTAAGTATTCTTTAACTATATTCTCTATACGCTTAGGTTCTGGACAACGTCGTTTTTGAACCTAATATCCTCGTTTATATTGAGAACAATAAATAAAATAAACAAATTCAACCCATTACTGTCCCACTGCTGGGCAAGGGTCTCTTCTCAGAATGAAAAGGGGTAGGCCTTAGTCCACCACGCTGGCCCGGTGCGGGTTGGCGGACTACACACACCGTCGAGAACTTTATGGAGCTCTCTCAGGTGTGCAGGTTTCCTCACGATGTTTTTCCTTCACCGTAAATGCAAGTGATAATCAAATTCTGATCCTCACATGATTCCGAAAAGTCAGAGGTGCGGGCCGGGTTTGAACGCGGACCCTCCTGCTTGGAAGGCTATCACTGCTTTTTACAATATGTAACATATATTTATATACAAATGACTTAAGAGAAGCGTGTTTTAATATTCCAATATGAATAGATGTGTTGTTAGACTTTAAAAAAAATATTTTTAGTCAAACCAGGTTGTTTAATTTTTATTTTTTTCTTTTACAGGAAAATCACAGACAAAATTAAAAGACAAATGATCAATAACAAAGACTAGTGCTTAGTATAGTTGTGTATAATTATTTCGTTTTAGTCAGACATCACGCAATTAGTTAGTAACTTTTGACTATTTTTGTACTGTTTATATGATAAATTAAATTTAAGGAAAATGTAAACGATAAGTTATTAAAATAAAATCCAATGAGTATAAAAATATTTCTTTTATTCTTTTATTAAATCAATTTGTAAATTGATAGAATAAAAAAGAATGCCGGTCATAAATGCATATAACGTAAAACTAGCATTTCAAGATTTTATATAAAAATCAAAATGCCAGAAGACCCAATTTTTTCTTTCAAATATAACTTCTTTACTGCCTTAAGTAATTTATTTATTTCTAATTATTTTATAATATGTACATCTTATACTTAAGTCCCATCAGTCTTACTCGCTAAATACGACTTTATAAAAAAACATATACCCGACAATTTGTTTCTAACTAAACTTTGTTTACATCTGTACTTTTTCAATGTTTTGTAAGTAAGAAATCTAGAAGTAGAGTCTAATTAAAATTAGTAACTCTTCGCTTCACATCAATCTTCGTCACAATCAGGCTATGTCCTCCTGAATTTACTGAACCTGAAGGTTCATGGTTAAGGTCCATAACCGTAAACTATACAAGCGACAAGATGTCTCCAGTACAAGATAGTTTTGGTTGGAGAATATCCTCCTTTGATAACAAAACCAAAGAGTTTCTTCAATTATTTTTAACCATCACATCACCGTAGACTTATTAAAAAAGTTTCTTATATCAACTCTTCACTGCAACCCTGGTATCTTCGTCACAATTTGGCGGCACTCTCCCTGGTCTGCACTGACACCTGATGTGGTTGGTTTTGTCTCTAACAAGCCAGGAGTGATCTGGACATGGTCCCTGCGTGTTCAGGATATGGCAGGTGCCGTTGTAGGGGGCTGTCCCTCGTCGGGTGGAACAGGCTTCAACCTGAAATGGAAATACACAGTGGATGAGGGTTATTCCAGGTTGGCTGTAGCCTTCCTTTACAAAAACAAATGAGTCCATGCACATACAAGCGAGTCCATGAAGTTTGTAAGAATTAGGTATTGCCTCTCGTAATAATGAGTCACACTCAAAGTTAGGACTAAATTAGGGAACTTTAATTAAAGTTTAGTTAGGTCATGCACTTTCAGAGTCCTAAATATTTTGGGGAATAAACGCACCACTTTATATTTCTGTTGCATAAAGTCTGGAAAACTTGTGTTTCGAAGCTTTGGGCATTGTTCCTTAATCTAGTCTAGTCTCAGAAACTATCATCATTAAGCCACTGTAACTTTGGTTCGTCACTATCCGTAGAGCATCATTCCCTCGCCGTTGAACAAAATGAAGATTAGCTGATATAAGCAAATAATTAAAAATAAAAGGAGGTTAAATAAAAGTAGGTAGTACCTCCCGTCTACTGCACGCGCCATTCCCACAAGCACACACGCCATTATGGCTCAGACCATCAATAGCTGGTCGGGCCTCAAAGTCAAAGGCCACTACTTCGCCCACCGGACACGGCTCCGCAGTACCTGGCCGGTAGCACCGCCGACGTTCCGGCACGTAGAGTCGACCTCTAGCACATGGCACCTGGAATTTAGAAATAGAAACATACATCGTATTGACATCTCTATAACGGGTGGTGAGCATAAGATGGAAAACTATGAAGTGCTGCCAAATTAAACCATTCATTGACCAACTTATCTAAAGTCCCATGGAAGGCGAAACCATTGCCATCTATCAGGTACAGTGGCGTGTGGTTCATAAAGATAAAAAGACACTGCCTAGCCTACATAACTCAAATAAATATTTATTATAAGATATTTGAGGTGGCAAATCAAATACATCATTATTTAATCGACAAGACGATGAACCGATACCAACTTGCATAGGTATTATTGGTAAGTAAGCTTTTGAAATTTTCTGCCTACTCATCTAAAAACTCTGTGCAAGCCACTGCTAGTATGATTCGCAACTTCAGGTTGCTAATGAGTGATTCTTGACAAAAAACTCAATAACACTTTTTACCCGACTAGATCTAAACGAAGAAAGTCTCGCTAAATTCTTCATTCTTCTTTACTTTCATTTTCCTTTTCGCTGTCAAATATATCATTCTATATTCTATCTATCTATCTATCTATATATCACCCCTAAATACCAACTGTCTCGTCTTGGGAACCCCGACTATGGTGTTGGCTCACCTTGGTACATCTGCCGCCCCTTGCAATCATCTCGTCGTGCGCACAGGGGCCTCTGGTGTACAATCTATAGCATACACCATCAGCTGCGCGTGCGTGAAACGATTTGCATCTACACTCAGCTCGGGAGCCGTGAGGAGCCACTTCGGCGATGGAGAATATGTGGCCTCTTGGACATGGGCCGATCGAATCTGAAAAATAAACAGGAAGACATATAAAGTACACGTTTCATCGTTGTACGTTTCGTTGGGAAGTTAATCAAACTAAAGTGACATCCATAAATTTAATCAACAAGAAGAAACAACCTATTTCAGACAAGAAGGCAGATCTTAGAAAATCGTCTTGCCCGGCCGCTTGAAATGTTTACAATATCACGTGAACATATTTATACCGTACTACCTAAGCCTGATAATAAAAATATAAACTTACCTGTGTAGGTACATAACTTCAAAAACGAGAGGGTACTTATTTCTATAAAGAACGTTCCAGTTACACGGAACACCACAATTAAACTATGTCAGCCAATCTTTCCTATATTTTCCTTTATTCCGTTGCGTGATACAAATATTTTAAACATGCGGTTTCTTTATTGGAATGTTACAACTCAAGATACAATCTAGCCAATAAACATCGTTTATGTCAAAATACTGTCCAAATTGCTTTTTGGACCGTAAGAAGTATTTTTACTAATTTACTTGAAATTTCAGCAATATCAAGAGTTACTAGTTATACTCATTGCTTAATCAACCATTAGTCAGCTATAACACCCAATTAGCTACGCTAGAAATCAAATAAATACTTTTGGTGTAACATTGGCAACATTACGAAGGTGAAGATTGATTAGAACCAAGAAAATATTGTGCAAAAATCAAACGATAAAAAAACACCCTAAGATTAAAACACTACGTCCTATTTTATGAATTAATATTCCACCTAATATCTCACTTATTGTCGACCTTTGTTGAATTTAGTTTTATGTATTATGTAATGAAAGTTGAACACAAACGTAACTAGATGGCGATGACTGTGTTTTAGAAGTCGCTATGGTATCTTTATCGCGGTTTGATAGCCTAAAATGAAAATTGTAAATAAATTGTCTCCTTTCCGAGATAGTGCTGTAAAATTCCTCAACTGGGTTTTTTGGGATTTTGTACAGTATTTGTACAACCTTCCTTACGTACGGCAAACGCTCAGAATAATTCATTTTTTAAAGTTCCAAAAATATAAATAAGAATATTTAGCTCTCGTGTTTATGATTCATTTTGTGTTCAGTCTATTATAAATAGTATATTTACTGTACATCAAACACACATTTATATCGTGAATGGTTTTGTTTTAAAATTCCTTAGATCAGGGTTTCTTAAAGTGGGGTCCAGGGACACCTTAGGGGTCCGTAAAATGTGTGTTAGGGGTCCGCATCAGCTCAATTAACCCTTAATATTAATTAGAAAATTGTGTAGCAAACTATCGCATCGTTTGTTTAAAACCACTCTTGCTGGCCACTGTTGAGTGGCCCGAGGTGCGGGGGGACTGTACCTACACGAAGCCACATGTTTTTTTTTTTTCCTTTAATATTCTTTGATAGGGGTCCGTGGAATTTTAGAAATTCTGAAAGTGGTCCGTGACTGCAAAAAGTTTAAGAAACACTGCCTTAGATGAATATCAAATGGGAATGACATTTGAGATTTATTTACATACTAGCGACCGACCCGGCTTCGCACGGGTAGCTGAGCATATAAGTCTAAATTTTTTTTCTAAAACGATGGTCTAATTTAATTTAATAAGGATATATAACTCTATTGATTATGCGGCGCGCGCCATTAACACTCCCAGTCGGCATGACCATTCTCAATATCTTCAACAATCATCGTCATATTTCAGCCAATTTACACAAAACCACAAAACTGAATGATGAATTATACACCTAGAGAAAAAGGTCATTTTGAGTTGACCTTTCCCGACATTGAGTTATGAAGATTGACTTAAATTTAGTACATAGTTTTAGTTGAGTTATGAAGAGGTCTTGATATGAGAAAAACGGTCACCCATCCAAGGACTGCTCGCAGGACCTGCTTAACCTTGAAGATTGACTAATCTGCGCGGTGCTGCTGATACTGATAAAACAAGACATTTCAACCAAAATGTCTGATCCTTACCTAATTCATAGCAAGATCCAGTCCCATTATGGTAATGAGGCAGATGGCTGTCGCAGCCACACTTGGGGCCAGGCAGGAACAGCTGGCCCTTCTCACAAGGACCTCGAGTGTAATGTGGATAGCAGCTACCGTCTGCAGACCAGTAGTGAGGACCGGAGGGTGGACACTGAAAAGAAATCGGTCATCTTGAAGTATGATGTAATTTAGCACAAGAGAGCAGTTTTAAAGTATTTTTTGGAATACGAATTGTAAGGTGATACGGTTTAATTTCTGTAGAATTCAAAATATCATATTTAGGTTTAGTACAACTCAGATACAATGTCTGCTATGCCCTGAGAGGCTTTACTAAAACTTAGCATCCGTCGACCGACTTACCGTGCAATTAGCAAGCCCATCTTCTCCGACATCCAACACGGATCCAGGGTAGCATGGGCCCTGGGTACTTCTGTAGTAGCACTTGCCGTCAGCAGGCCAGTAGATCAAGGTCTCGTCAGCGCACTGTTGAGGTCTCACGCACATGCCTTGGCGTTCGCTGGAATATGTAATGGATAATTCTTAGTCACGCGGGGATTTCTCGTTTTGCAACAGTCGTGAAAGGAAATTATAGATGTTTCAACATTCATTCACAGAGGTCATTGGAGGTGCTTATATTTGAGAAATTTTGCTGTGCGATTGTGAATGGGAGATACCGAGAACTGGGGATCTAACAAGGCCACTTTAGACGACTCTTAATAATTTGCAATATCTAATAATTTCAAAATATCCACTAATTGCTGAACCTACTCAGGTGTGCAGAGTTGCATACAATGGTTTTCCTAACTAAATTCTGGTCAGCTAATAAGCTTTAATCAAATGCTTCTGCTTGGAAGGCAAGCATTCAGCCGCTATATCTAGGCTAGGATATCACTGCTTATAATCATTAAGCTAGAATTTGCTATTTAAATTTATTATATAAAGACCATCTAAATATAAAATATACCTTACAACGTTTACTATTTCTCAGATTACATCATAAACCCAGGTCGATCCAGATAGATCTAAATTATGCAATTTTATGTAAAACAAGATTGAAGCCGATTATATTACATTGATGCAAATCGTAACATGTAAACTTTAACACTCACTAAAGTAGGATTCGCATAATCCGCAATGATCTAGAAAACATAAGACCGTTATTCTTAGAACATCACATATAATTTGAATAGGAATGTTATGTTTAACACTGTCCTGCTTATTGTATAATGAGATCACATTAAATGCTTTCATGGAAATGGACTAGCTTTTAGTCATGCTAATGATTTCTTAAGACCTGGTAAAATGTGGTCGAGATTAAAAATTAGTAGCTTGTGAGATAACAGTTGCTTTAGCAACATCATTCATTTAATTTGAAAACAGTGTTGTAGCCTAAATCATAGAATACCTAATAAGCACTGTGGTATACTCGTATCTAGCTTTTATGAGACAAAGTTTTGACACCACCTCTGCCTTCTTCAATCGTATATCATGGATATTGTTCACGATTAACAAAGGTAGAAGCCTAACTGCCCAGGGTACCAGGGAGCATTATATTTTAGGTTTCGTCACTCATGGAGGTTCGTCCCATACACTCTATCTTCTGTATTTGTAATATATTTGAGAGTTTATTTAGAAAAATGTACCCAGTTCCTTTTTCATTCTGCTCCTCTGATTTATGGGTATTTGTCGCACTAAGTAAATTATAAAGTCAAAGTCAAATATTTTTATTTGAAATGGGCTTTTACAGGCTTTTAAAATGTTATGATTCTAGTTGCGCGGTTCCAAAAGTGGGTTGGTCCTATGAAGAAGAGACCGGCAAGAAACTCAATAGATACTCTTTATAAAAACAGTTTTGCAATATTATTTATATTATAAACCTGATTACTTTATATATAGTATTGAATTTTATTGCGTATAACTTATACAGGACATTAAAATGTATTTCAAACAGATATCTGGGCCATAGCACCGAGCCCTTCCTTATTTCCGTAATACTGTTGCCACCTGGTCGATGAACAACATTGAAATCGTTAAAACAAACTAGATAGTTACAGTTATTTAACTTTCACCAGTACGTTTTACGTGCGAAGTTAAATTTAACTGTCTTAACTACGTACTTTAAATGAACTTGCTCAAACGTGATGGTTGTATCTGATATACCAGCTATCTCTTCTAACATAACCATAACAAAAATATTCCCATCAAGAATAAGTGATAGGCTAAGGCCTTATGATGACTACATTGCACCTGCTGATAACACAACTCCATGATGAGGGGTTCGTAGACATAGCTACTTGGCAGATCATTCGATTTGCGGCGTAAAGATGCGTTTGTCCTTGGATGGGTGAGCGTATTTCACATATCAAGACCCCTCCCTGGCTCGGAAAGCATGTTAAGCAGTTGTTTCTTGGTGTCATATGAATACCTATGATAGTTATTAAAGATAGCAGCAGCCCAAAAAGTCTGAAAACTGGTCTACCTCTACCTTAGAATATTAGTTTCTCCCAGTAATTGGGTGTCGGAGGTCAGATTGCAGTCGCTCCGTATAAAATACTGATATTCAGCCGCATCTGGTTAAACTGAAAGTCGACCAGCAGCTGGACCGACTGGAAGACTAGACTAGACTAAACTCTAAACGATGACCAAAACTCTATGATGTAATTGATGAAGGTACCAACCGTAAAGACATGTGCAAAGGACGTCAACATATTAAAAATTCAACTTTTCAGCTTACATGTGGAGCCGTCAAGATGCTTACCTACCCTCGCTTGTTGAAGGACTCCTCGACAGGCGCGAAGTATTCTCCAGGTCGACAAGGTCCTCTCTCGAAGAGTTTGTGGCAGGTGTTCGTGTGGGGCAGCTGTGCGGTGCCAGGGGGACATTTGCACTCCGCAATGGTGCGCCCTCCCCAGCGACCTGGACTCAGCTCTTGCGTGTCGGGACATGGGTGGCCTTTCTGAAAAAGATAATGTACATATGTTACAGTTTGAAATCCACATCACGAAAAATATCTAGTATCGGACTCAACATTCAACAATAATTAGTGATTGGCGTAAGGAGTGACAAGAGGTTCTTACAATAGTACGCATTGCAGCGTCAGGGGAACGACACTATGACACAGGAGCCCAGGGATTAGTCTGGCACTGCGCAAGCTATTTCACACGTGAGGTAGCTTCAGAATCTACTGAAGGGTCAACCTAAAACAATAAAATTTTCTAGAGATCAATATTGGCAAGCAACAAGCAAAGTGGCGACACGACTCTGACGACACGGTTGGCGCAGTGGCTAAGTGATTAGCTTTCTGTGCTAGGTGTCGCGGGTTCGATTCCCGCACGGAACAAATATTTGTACGATCTACAAATAGTTGTTTCGGGTCTGGTTGTGTGTGCGTGACATGTATGTTTGTAAACTGTAGCCACGACACAGGAAAAATCATAGTGTGGGGCAACATTTTTTCAAAAAAAAAAGTGACCTCTTGAATTTAATTGGTAGGATTAAATTGAAGATACAAACAGAGTATCTACAAGACAAAGCTTTATACCTAGTTTTTACCTTACAGACACTCTTTCACTTTCTGACATTTTTAATCTAAATTAATCACAAACGCCGAATAATCGTGATTAAACACGCTACGCGTTGTTTCTTCATCATCCCTTTGTTTCCTACACCTATGAAACTTTATCTACGAAAACTATTATTAAAGTCTTAATTGTTATTTATCATTGCTAATCACGAAACATATTCTTTTATGCTCAATTTGCATGTAATTAGCCAAAAAACGTTAACAGTATTTGACTGTAGCAAAAAGTCGTCTACAAGGTTAAAATTATTATTCTTACACAAAAACATTAGGATTGTGTGATAGAGAGAGAGGTCAAAATGAGAAACTAATCAAAGATACACAGAAAGGAGTGAGTGGGCCCCGTTACTTTGTTACATGAACTAGACTTCGGTGTAAAGATATTTTTTTATAAGATAATATTTCATCCTCAGCCAGAAGACGTCCGACTCTGAACGAAGGCCTCCCCCGGGGGGAGGGGGAGGGGGGGAGTGCCATAATCCCCATCCTTGGCAGACGGCTTGGGGATCGCAGTAGCTCACCGATTAGTGAGAGGACGCTGCTGCCCGTCCTCCGGTGTCTGGCCGCAGTTTTAGGACGTACCCAGGTCATTTTTATATATTATATATTTAACGTCACTTAATTAAATGAAAAATGTAATGAGTACCTACTATTATAAATGTTTTTTGCGGGTAGAACCGAACTCGAGGCAAATGGTGGTGACCAATATCTTGCGATTACGTTGACTTTTTTTCTCGATACTTGTAATAAGAGTAACCTTTTTTTAATACAGGTTATCAGCATCTGTTACATATTTTATAATTTTACTATACCGTTTCAAATGTTAAGTTATTTTTACCTTAATTAATTCTAGACACAGAACTTTAAAACCTTCTTGAGATGTTTTAAATAATTCTTATTTGTTATCATAAATCCCACTTGTGGGGAAAAATTTTAGATTCTCAAGCAAGCATGAAATTTACATAAAACTTTTACGCAACAAGAAGTAATCAACTCATATAAACGGGAGCCGCACTGACTAGCATTAGAATCGTGCGAAAATGTTTGTACACGTACGCGCACGCGCACGCGCGATTTTATACTTATGCATATCGAACGAGCATGCAAAAACGAGCTTATACGCAACAAAACACGACCAATCTGTAGACGCACTTAGTAGATTGAACACGAGAACCTTTTGTATAGGTTGGCCAAGTTTTTTCATGGTAAGTACATGCATAACCGCGTATCTATGATCTAGTTACATGTTGATGTTGACAGCAGACCCATTTCACTCGACCGACTTATGAATTGACGTGGGAAAACTAATGGCTGAAGAGTTTTTACGTACAATCTGTATAGCAATGTGACATGTCGATATTTCTTTGCTAGCTTTAAAATTTAAGCGAGACACTATGCGCTCATAAATCTTTTTTGGTCATTTCTAAAGGTCGGAACTTTTATCAAATCTGTTGTAAAAATAAACATAACATAGCATCACGCCTGTATTCCCCGAAGGGTTAGGCAGACGTGTACTATTGTATACTGATATTTTCGCCGATGCCGTTATAGAGCCCCATGTAATAGGAGGCGAGTCTATTGCCATCTACCAGGCACAGTTCCAGACTCCGTGCTGCTACTGATAATTTCCATACAAAAAAACTCAATAATAACATTGCCGACTCGGGAACCGACACCAGGACCTCACTCTCAGCAGTCGACACACCACTAGAAGACAGTAGAAATATATGATGTTTATCATTATTGAGCTAATTTGATGGCAGAGGTTGTCAAACGGTGGGCTATAAACGCTTAATCCATAGTCTTTAAGTGTCATCATTAGACCTAGATTTAGAGAACTTGTCTTAGTGACGCATTTGACAATTTAATAACAAAGGAGCATACAATAAATATATCACATATCAAGGATAAGCACTTATTATAACATCATTTTTTTCTTTCTACATAATATGACAGATTGGACGGCGACACAAACTGACGATCAAAATAAGTTACGGAATTTCACACGATGCATTTCCATAACAGATGTGTGTTCATTAGATAGATAAGTAAGGATATCCTAGTCATAATATTAGTGTAACTACGTTGTAAATCATATTCCAATTAATACTTAGCTCATAAAATTTAAATTTAAATGTACGGGAGCAGAAACAATGTCTCATTTATTGTTTAATTCTTCAACTATTTCATTGTCTTCACTCTTATGTTTTTATTATTCACTAATTAGGAATATCTATGCTAAAAATGTATGGAATTAATTATTGTTTTATTGCCGTCTCTGAAACACTTTATGTAGGAAAAATACTAGATGTATTACAGCGAAATATAACTATGAACGAACCTTGAAGACAAAAATACGAGAAACTAGTTTGAGGACTTGAGAGATACGGGTGAAATGACTAAAACGCAGATCCTTGTCTAGCAATCTAAACTTCACTAACCTTAAGCTTTTCTTATCCTAGGTGGAATCAGGGTTGTATAGGTGTGACGTCATGAACTTCTAAAATTCTTACAAGATCCAAATCGTCGCACACAAAATCGAAAGTCAAAGATTGTTTCATACGATGAATGCTTTCTAGCATTAATTACAATAGTTTGAAAAATTAAGCCGTACAGGTACACTGAGGTTAGGTGCATTGCTTTCATTTCGATAATCGAACGTTGACGAAATGCCTGCCCAAACTGACGGTTAATCGCCATCACTTCACCAGAAGTGAGGGTAGAAGCCAGAATATTAAATAGAGCTTAAAATTACCTTACACTAGACAAGGACCGAAGAACTCGTATAAGAGACAATAACATTTAAAATCATCATAATTAATACATGAAAACAAAATGGCTTCCATTTTCAAGAATTAAAATAAAATTATAAATACTTTGATTTAAAAAAATAAGAAGTATACCTAATATGACAAAGCCATATTGCCCAATATTACATAATATTAAGACACACATAATATAACGTTGCATCGTATTATATTGAATAATGTCAGTAGACTCAAATGAAACTTTATAATCGACAAAATGTCAAGTAGCATAACGCTTAAGCAACAAGCGAAAGAGCTACAAAATTTAGGACAGGTTAAAATAAATCTAAGCGACAATCAAAAATTTAGTCAAACATATATAATCTAACTAGCTTCCGCCCGCGGCTTCACCCGCGTGTTTTACGAACCCGTACATTTTTCCGGGATAAAAAGTACCCTATGTGCTATTCCAGACTATAATCTATCTCTGTGCCAAATTTTATCCAGATCCGTTTATCCGTTCTGGCGTGATTGATTAACAAATATCCATCCATCCACCCATCCTCACAAACTTTCACATTTATAAAATTAGTAGGATTAGTAGGATATATGCAGCTACGTTATATAGCTTGACGGCACGGTGGGTGCAGTGGTTGAGCGATCGACTACATGTCACGGCTTCGAGTCCCGCACGAAGCAAATATTTGTATGACCTACAGATAGTTGTTCCTGGTCTGGGTATTTATGCATGTGAATATTTGTATTTGTAAACGTACCTACTCACGATACAGGAATTATTCCTTAAATGGGGCAACTTTATTTTAAAAAGATTATTAGGTATTATCGCCAAAAATTAGGATCACAATATGCTATTATGTATGATCCCAGATTTCGCCGATGCCGTTATTAGGCTATTTTCATCTACCAAATACACTTCGGTCTACTACTGTTATTTTTTTCTAACAGTCAAACTGAATGTGACTTTGCTCGACCTGAGAATGAAACTCAGGACCTCACGCCGTCGCGCCAATGAGGTAGTCAAGCAAAACTATGTAATAAAAAAAAGGAAACTGTATACCAAAATTCTGTATAAAAACACGGGCTAGCGTTTGCCCGCGATTTCGTTCGCATAACCTACGTGCAACCACTAGATATTATAAAACAAAGTCCCGTACCGCGTCTGTCTGTGTGTCTATCCGTGTGTTCGCGATAAACTCAAAAAAAAAGTAGGCGTACATGCTCTGCTGCCCGTGCAAAGCCGGACGGGTCGCTAGTATATAATATATAGCACTCAAGAATAATGTAGCTTTCTACCAATGAAATTCGTAACGAATATTACCCCCTACATACAAACAATTTTACCACGATAAGTATACCGTACCACCAGAAGTCACGTTCATGTCAAGTGTCACGTCATTAAGGCTTCCACGCTATTACATTTCATTACGGCTGGAAAAGCGTGAAGCAGTGGTTACGTACATTACACTTGATGGCCGTAAAAGATATGTATATTATTCGTTTTGACATAATACTGAGGATGCCGGCAACGATCTATCCACGGCTTTCGACTCGATCATGATCGTTCACCAGGTCTTAAAGTTCCGTCATTATCAATAGGTACTGAAGCAGGTCGCTGAATGGAGACCGCGGATCGTGAAGAGTGGCGTGTGAAGTCACCAGGTGGACCGACGATGTAAAGATGGCAGCTGTGGTAGACTGGATGGTACCGACCGACGGACAGAGGGACGGACGGATATGACAGTTGTTTTCGCTAACAATCATGCTATCCCATATCCTCCTATGAAAACATATGTAAGCAAAAAAGGGATGCACTTTGTCGGTCGCGGTAGCAGTCTGATTTTCGGAATCAAACCCGCGAGGCGTAGCGCAGTCAATCTCTCAACCACAGCGCCAACCGTGTACTGCTTGGATAAAAAATGTATAATTTGAGAAGGCAGGTCATCAAACAAAGCTTCCTATGTCGTCACTAAAATTTAAAAAATTTTGATACTCATGATTTTTTTCGGGTCACACGTAGCGCCATCTAACGCCCTAAACTAATTGTGACCGTCGAAAGTTCTTTCCCTCGGGAAAAGTTTTTTTTTCTGGATGAAAGGTACCCTCCTTTTCTGTACCCCAGACAACGTATATGCAAAATTTCATGATGATCGGTTCAGTGGTTTAGGCTTGAAAAAGTAATAAACAAACAAACCAACTTACTTTGGCATTTATAATTTTAGGAAGGACTAACTTCCGCCCGCGGCTTCGGCCGCGTGGATTTCGAATCCGTGCATTTTTCCGGGATATAAAGTAGCCTATGTGCTATTCCAAACTATAATCTATGTGCCAAATTTCATCCAGATCCGTTCAGCCGTTCTGGCGTGAAAGAGTAACAAAGATCCATCCATCCATCCCTCCATCCATCCTCACAAACTTTCGCATTTATAATATTAAGTAGGATTAGTAGGATTACTCAGATACTATAAACTCATCTCATACAGCTTCCCCTAAGCCTTTGTTTATTCGCTTGTTATTGTATTATCTTGCATAATTGACGCGTACACAGTACACTAAGTATATTTATGTATTCTTCCGTATAAACATGATAAACATCCTTTATAATAAATACTGAACGCGTCCAAAGCGTTGGATAACTTGCCTCGTGACCCCTGAACTGCCTAAGGAAACACGTAACTCATACACACAAAGAGATTAACAACCTTATGTAGAAAACACAAAGTCGATATTTGTTATGCAAGACATTCGAAGAAGCTAAAGTTTGAAATGATTATCATAAACTGAATTTTAAATTTCACATTATCAATTTTATTCGTGTTAAAATATGCTAGCGGCTTCGTTTCGAATGAGGAGTGGGTTTGTATGTCATGTGACGTCATTGTACCCTAAATACTGTCTGGCGCTTTCCCTGACCCGATATCTGTGAGTCAGATATATTTCAAACGCATTGATCTCATCAGGCTTAGGAAATATGTTCTACTTTTGAATTGCAATGCTAGTTGGCACGTAGACCTTTTCAGCATGGTGTCTACTCAATATGATTGCCTGTACATCTTTGCTTTGAAAAGGTGCAAACTAATGCTCTTTTTAGTCTTTCTTCATATAAATTAACACTTTCCGGGACAGACCGCCTCTCGACGTTATCTCGGTATATCGTTACGTGACAGTACGGCTAAGGGCGGTAGCTAAGTAGCCGCACTGTCTCATTACATTGCTCATTGTTAGTCATGGTATGACGTTCCGCCCATAGGCGTCAACGTCTGTGAACGTATTAGTCGTATCAAAAATTAAAAATATATGTAATATGGTAGTACGGCTGTAGACGGTATGATAAAATGTATGAGATTTTGAAGTGTCATATCACATTTGCAAATAGTCAAGTGTCCTGGAACGTGTTAATTTTTGTCGCTGTTTTTAAATTTCAACAATAGATGGCGCTGTTCCTTTTGAAAGCTGAATGTCAAGATTTTCTTTGTTTCTTTAGATCATTCCTAAGAATTAGTCAGCTGGATTAAGTGCTTAAGCTCCTTTTAGCAAAGTCAATGTATGATGGGCGGTGCTTCCCAGCCACAAAAATACGTTTTACAACTTACCAGAAGAAAACGAAGCAGCCTATTCATTAACGGTCACCAACAACGTAAACAATCTCATTCTACTTTAGTAATATGTATTCTTGTTGCGACATATTGCAATAAGTACATCACATCATAGATAATACTCCTAATCATCTTCATTATAACCGCTTACTGTCAAACCATTCATCAGCACGTCAGACACAGAACAGGCAGCAATTATGACCATGGGAAATTGTTACCATAACCTACTAACATTATGTAACGAACATTATGATTAAAACTAATTACTGACACAAAAACAGCTATATTATCTATTCTGTGACATAAGTGGAGTGCAGTGTCATAACCTTCTTTATAACAACTGCGTTTTCCTACTGGGAACTGTGTCACAGATACAGTGGCGGTCCGAAGCGGGAGGGTCGTGAGTTCATGACAAAAAAACGTACTCTTCAAATTGACAAACCTTCTAAAAATAGAAAATTTACGAAAATCTTAAACAAATCATTAAATTCCTGCTTAAAACGTCTAAATAATGAAATCAAAAATAGGTACTTAGCTTTTTTTTTTATAATATTATATTTAATTTGAGATGAAATAAATTTTAATATTCTCAACTTTTCTAATCGTCACAAAAAACCAGAAATTAATGTTTAAATGGTGTAGGGCTTAGTTGGCGTAAGACTTTCAAAGTGCCATGATAATTTATTAATTTAAAAACACAACCGACAACACGGTTGGCGCAATGGTTAAGCAATTAGCTTTCTGCGCTACGTGTCGCGGGTTAGATCCCCGCACGCAACAAATATTTGTATGATAGTTGTTTCGGGCCTGTTTGTGTGTGCATGTGACATGTATATTTGTAGACTGTACCCACGATACAGGAGAAATCATAATGTTTAAAAACAAAGAAAAAAAAAATGACCAACTATCGAATTAAACAAACATTTGTATAGTCAATATTCACCGAATCATTAGATTTCCACGCCAATCGGTTTCGTGTGACATTCTGTTTCAAATGTTAAATGAATCCGATTGCCATTACGTGATTAGTGCGAGTTTCGATGAAATTCCAAAGCTGTCGAACTGCGGTCGAGGCTAGGGTTGCCAACCGTACTTTTAAAAACAGTATTATACTTTTTTCGCTCGTTAATACTTTTTACTGTTTAATACTGTTTTTATAACCGCTGTTATTCGGAGCTATTATACTTAAAAAAGTAATATTTTAAAAATGATAATAAATTGTTAAATTGTGCAAGAAACACCAAACAATATGTTATTAAAACGTCAAAATAATAACATACTGTTTACGTTTCTAAAATACTGTTCATTTTAGTTCTCCGACCATAATATACTTTATTTCTCGTACAAAAAGTTGGGAACCCTAGTCGAGGGTCATATTTTAACGTTGTTCTATGTTATTTTACGAAATGATATTGATTTATTTTGTGATGTAAAAAATATAAGAATGAATAAATAAAAGATTGGATAAAACAATAGAATATATGTCTGATCTATGTACCGCACCGACATAAGTGAATGAACATTTTAGTCATTTCACAATGTTAAAAAACTATTCAAATCCACTATCTATAATATAATTAATTGCCAAATGTAATGATATATGCAAGTTTCGATGATCAGTTAATTTTGTCCGTGACTGATTATACAAAACGTAAGGATTTGTTAATTTAACTTTTTATATTGTATCACCTTCATTATGTAATATGCGGGTCAAGTTGAAGTCAAAGTATTTCAAATTTTTTGCACTACATACCGCTATGCTAGTTAGTTACTACATATACATTTGAGATACGGCCAATTTTTGTTTCAAAAACAAGAAAATATCATATATTTTTAAATAAAATTCAGAGTTTTTTTTCTTGTTTTTGAAACAAAACACGGCCGTATCTCAAAGGCGACAGCTAGTTAGTTAATTTTCGCTCATCGGGGACGATACATAAATTATGAAGAACAATCTACTTTTCACACCACGAATTTTATCGAATACTAAACAACTCAAAACAGAAAAATTTACCGGCCTACCGCCATAGCTCACTAACGTGCGCGCTGGTCCGCCTCGACACCATATGGTGGGCTTTGGGAACTCTTAGAACACCGCACCGAACCCCACTACGGTGCCACGCCGTTAAGGACACTTTCAGGAGTGGGTGACTGTAAAGAGGCCACCCCATCGGGACGTGCACTAGGGGGTGGCCTCTTTACATCCTCTTTACTAGACTGTGGAGGGGTGCCCCCGTTACCTCAGCACACCTCATCGTTCCCATGTCTTCAATCCAACACTCACTGGTACACTCATGCACAGTTCCCACAAAACAAAAACACACATTAAAGTCACCTCACAATAGCTTCAAAAGTCTTAAAGTGTTACCACAAATTAACAATCGGCGCCAACATTGTTATTCCGGTTCGTCGAGTCGTTTCAACTGTACTTGTGAAAGACCGTGACCGACCGATCTTGTTATAACATACACTGACCTACTCGTGTTCATTTTCGTGCATTTCGCCGTTTTGCAATGAGTCGTAAATATTATTGATATGTTGGATTATGAAGGGTTTAATTGATTTTTGACCTTGGAGTGTTAAAGGAAACAGTGTTTGATCCATCAGATAAAGTGATATCTGGTAGCTTTAATGTTCTATGGTCACTTTGGAGTCTCATATCACTGTCGTATTCCAAACATAATTGATACGCTGAAACTTCATAATTATATTGAACTCGCTTTGGGCTTATTTTTAAGCAAGTTCAATCAAATCTTGACTTAGGTTGATCTTCACTTAAGTCAGAGGTAACAATTTTTTTATTTTGTCACTATTTTTAAACACTATTTATGTACAATTCATGATCCCGTTGTAAGTATAAAACTACTATATTAAAAGAGTATCCATGATTTTTTTATTTGACTTTCTTATCTATTCTCTATTGGAATACCTCATTTTTGGACGAATAAAACTATGATATTCAAATCAGGAAGTTTAAAAAGTGCCTGTAAAGGTTCAGTTCAATAAATCTTTAACTTTAAATAACAGGAGCCGTCCTTCAGAGAGAAGATTTTAATAGATCATATATTTTTTATTATTTGTTACCCAATAATCCTCTATTTTACAACATTGTAGGAAATTATCCAATCCACACACCCTATAAGATCTAAAGTATGTCATGTCCTGCAAACCAGTCACATAGCTCATTAATCACTGCACCTAGCCACACGGATATGTGGAACGACAAGCATTTATTTTACACTCAACTTTATTGGAGATGATTAAATCTGTCTAGACTTTTTAATTTACTTAACTGGGCACCTTGAACTGACCAGCTACGTAATCGTACAGCGCTATAATAATATGACAAGACTGGATGAAAAAAGTTATTGACGGAAAGAAAAGTAATGTGATATTTCCTTTAATGAACTTATTGAATTTGTTTTCGTCATTTCATATGTGTTGTTAATTTCTGTTGTTGTTATGTAATGCAGTGCCATCCATCGTTTCAATTTGGCGTGACAAAAATGTCATATATCTGTGTCTCTTCTCTTAAATTTCAGATCTCAGCTCCTGTTAGTAAAACAATCGCTACTGTTTTCTCTCCTCTGCCTTTGTTTTGAGCTTTTTGTTCTGATGCGACTTAACCCCTACTTGCCTTCTCTTGTTGTACATAGCTCCGTCTAGAATACGGGAGGAAGGGGAAGACATATCCTCTCTTTTTACAGCTTTTCCTTCTTAAATTGGGTTAGATCATAACTGTTCATTAAGGCCTATTTAAAATATAAATGATGATATTCTGAAATATCCTTTCCACTCAGTCTACTTCATCCAACTTAAATTCAAGATATCATTAAAATATGCAAGTTTTAGGTCCATCTATACTTTTCCAAACAACTAAGTTTATTTAATGTTCATGGGAATTAACAAGACGGGCTACTTATGTATTCTACGGAGGCACTTAAGTGACAAACGTTAACGTATTACGTAAGAAACGAAATATTCCCAAAACTAAATCTCTTAACATGAGCGGGATGTCTCGGGGTCATAGTACTGGTGCTGCGTTGCGCAATGACAAACTAAGAGCATGGAAAACATAACTGCAGAAGGTCTACTATAAATTGGAAACTCACACATGGGTACATCGACATCACGCCTGGGTAAATCCATATGGAATTGAACACAGTGCTACTGCAAATGGTGTCCCATACGATGTCACGTATTAATGCATGCACTAATATTCTGAATCCACTGAGACATGATCACATGACTCATCAACGTCGCGTCCTACCTCTGAAGTTAAAGAAACAGGAGTATAGTCTTGCAAAAAATTGCACACAAGCCAACTTTGTCTGATTAGACACTCTTCCAGTGACGTATTTTATTATTATGACTTTCGTGTAAAGTGTCATGAAGTCCAAGATGCCCTGATCTTTTTTTTTGTTCGGCCCATGTAGTTTGCTTGAGTTGGAATGAAGTAGACCTTCTGTATATATATATCTTTGTGCCAAGAACTAGCATTTTATACGGTACTCTATGGCTTTGTTCAAATTCTTCCACATTTCGGTAAATTATTGCTTTACACAATCGTTTATGGAGGCGAAGTTAAAAAACTATTAAGGTCTGAATACCGTTTTTATTTCGTCACGTTTTGCTCAGTTATCTCAGGTTTTTTTCATAGAAATGTGTAAAACGACTAGTCGAGCAAGTGTGTCGACATGGCTACTTGCACGTGCCTATATAGCCTTAGGCCTCTGTATCTAGTACCTACTCATAATTGATTTTTATCACACTTCAGCATCTGGTTTGCAAATCAAAATGTTTCTAAAAAAGCCAATAATCTTTTCGGTCCCAACACTGAAATTTTTGGTCATATACAACATAAGGGTGAATGCGGAATGCATACAAATAAAACTTAAGAAAACCTATAAATTATCCAAAAATCTCGAGGGTAAAGCTTCTTAGTTGAAAATTGAACACTAACCTTATAAATCGTGTAGCATTTTCCATCCTTGGGCCAATACAGCATCAGCCATCCTCTTGGCAATGTCGCGCAGGGATTCCTTTTAACATCAGCCCATGGTGGTGGTAGCACTGCGGCCTGGGAACCACACAACAATGCCGCCAACCACACCCACGCTGCCATTTTTGAACACTCGAAATTCAATTTGAACACTTTTTAAATCTTTTCATATTTTTTTTTTCACTTGCAATTTTTTTGTATTCAACCTAGTTTTCATTGTAGTTTTTATCACTTTTTTGTTGAGTTAAACACTGGTGTTCCATTTACTAATCTTAACTGTAGTTAGTCTTTCCAAGTCGAGTAAGAAAAAAAGTCAATTTCATTGTTAATGATCACTGAAGCTTCGAAGTCCATATAAAAACAGGCACGATTCACTTAATTAATGAACATCATAATGAAACATTCTAACGAACACATTTTTTTAGTGTGGCAATAAGAAATAACTCAGTTCCACACACTTTTGCGTTTTTACTGCATCGTTAAAGAAGTTACTATGAAAACCGATGTTGATTGGATTAAAAAAATACACATATTCACATCATTATTATTACTGTCCTCTTGGTCTATTGTTGGCAAGCGTGCATGAATTCTTAAATTCGTTTCCAGGTCGGGCAAAGTTCTATTGAGTTTTCCTTTTAGAAAATTCTGAGTAAACGCCCAGAATTGTGGCCGGTAGATGGCAATACCCTCACCTCCTATATTATGGGACTCAATAACGGCATCGACTCAATACCTCTACTTAATCTTAATTACTTACTATAAACGACTATATTTTTCCAAGTCATGTATTTATGGCAGTTGTTGCTACAAATTATTATCAAAAACATGATTTTAAAATTACGTAATGTTCTCATAACTTTAAATGCGACACAGTTTTGTTTCAATGTAGCTGCGCAAGATTCTGTTCTGATAAATTATCTTTTTTCGTGTTCAGGCGTTTAGCGTTCAAATTCTAGTGTGCGGTCGTGCGTTCAACCAACAGATTACGTTATTTTATAATAACTAACGAATGTTTGTTGGTTTGTTTTATTACCTCAGCATTACTCTTTTTTTAAATTTCTTTAGACTTTAATATGAAAACCGCGAAGGTTTTTTTTTAAATACAATGCGTACTTGCGGTGCAATTGTTTTCCAAGTTTGCATTCGGAACTAACACTGTCAACGGCTGTGTGACCCAATGTGATATTTCAGAGAGTCTTCTATAAAATTCTATTATATAAAATATATTCATATAAATAGGTGTAGTAATTATATATTATCTATATCTTGTTAATTCTGGAAACAATTTTCAAAATCGGTCCACCAGTTTTTATGTTCTAAATGTTTAGACGGACGAATATTTCAAGATATTTACTATCGTACATATATATATATATAATATTCTCATTAACTATTAATAGCGAAAGGGTCAATATAATAAGGAGGTTAGCCTATAACCATCTACCGGGCACAGTTCCATACTGCGTGCTGCTACTGAGAATTTCCATACAAAAAAACCCAATTACACTTTGCCCGAACCGGGAATCGAACCCAGGACCTCTCGCTTAGCAGTCGCGATTGCGACCACTACACCAATGATGCAGAGAATGTTTATGATATTATGTCGTATATAACATAAGTAACATTTCCTTAAATAACTAGGCGTTTATGGTATTTCAAAATTTAGACGGCATGGTAAACGCTGTGGTTGAGAGATGCTGCGCTACGTGTCGCGGATTTGATTCCCTCACGGAACAAATATTTGTATGGTCTACAGATAGTTGTTTCCGGTCTGAGATTGTGTATGTAAATATATATGTTTGTAAACGCACCCACGATACAGGAATTATTCCTAGTGTGGGGCAACGTTTTATAAAAAAAGAACAAAAAGAAAAAATGAAAGATCAAATCATGATCTTACTGTGTAGTAATTTCTCAACTATGTTTGGGTCGGCTCGGAGTCTGACTGACTAGATCCTGCTGAGTATCGCTTTTTACTTAATATATTATAATCACTTTAGGCTTTTTTGGGCTACGGGTGCCAACCCGTAACGACTGTCATAGATATTCGTATGACACCCGGAAACAACTGCTTAACGTGCTTTAGGCACGGAGAGGTCTTGATGTATGAAGAATGATCACCCATCTAAGAACTGACCTCGCAAATCTACTGATCTACCTGGTAGCTATGTAGCTATGAGTGAATCTATCCTACCTACTTATATAATACTAGCTTCCGCCCGCGGCTTCGCCCGCGTGGTTTACGAACCCATACATTTTCCCGGGATAAAAATGCTAGTCTGTGTGCTATTCCAGACTATAATTTATCTCTGTGCCAAATTTCATCCAAATCCGTTCAGCCGTTCTGGCGTGAAAGAGTAACAAAGATCCATCCATCCTCACAAACTTTCACATTTATAATATTAGTAGGATAGGATAAATAAAAATAAATTGCCAAAAATGTATGTAAGCGCATAACTTCAGAACGGCTGCACCTATTTGGCTAATTCTTTTTTTGTTGTGTTTGTAATTGTCAAGACAAGGTTTGTATGAAAGATTTTTTTTGGAAAATCTACCGGAAACGTCAGATATTTGGATGGTATTTTTGTATGATTTACATTTTCTTCATTAGTAAATTACACCCGTGCGAAGCCGAGGCGAGTCGTTAGTTTATGATATTTACAAATAAAGAAATCAAGTATGAGGTCCTTTTTTTAATTTATAAAATTACCAAAATCTTTAATTTCCAAACGAAGAACAAATCACGTAACCGTAAAAATCACATCAAAATGTCAACGATAATGATACCTAAAAGAAATACCTAACAGCCGCAATTTAACTAGGTTATAACAGAAAAAGCATCTACCTAACAATTTACAGAATAACAATCTTCACTGACGCCTTTATTCGATAATTCAGTTACTGTTTCCATTATATAGTAACGGGCTATTTGCTCGTAATCTTACCACAACTGGGATTGAAGTAACGGTCTTTGTTACCGTTCAATGTGTCTAGTCCGCTGAACCGAAATGTCGAAACAACTACCATTTTTTAACCCACTTACCGACAGAGATTACGTCTTGTAATGTATGGTTCAAGTATGGGGCGAAAGCGAATGTAAATATGTGAAGGAAAGAAAGAAAGACGAAAATAGGTTTATTTGGCCCAAACTAAAGGCACACAATAATATATAAAAAAGAACAAAGAAAAAGGAAAACAAAAAGAATAAAGATAATAATAATAATATGTGTGTATAAAAAAGAAGTATACTGAGGAAGTCCACAGTTGGTTTCTTAACCCCAAGCTTAGAGGTACTTCTTCAAAATTTCATCAATTGATTTATGGTTTATGATAATTGTGTGACACCAATAACGAAGGGCTCGTAGCTACACATGTACTACGCAGAACAGTGGAACTGCGGTCAAGCAGCGCTTGTTGACGGTTCTTGGTTAGGTGACCGTTTTTCAACCATCGAGACTCCTTCACGCCTCGGAAAGCACGTTAAGCAGTTGAACTATGAAAGTCGTAATCTGACAACCAGTTTAACCTTAGTGTATCAGTGTCTCCCATTAATTGGGTGGTGGAGGCCAGACTGTATTCACTCCGTGTAATATTCTGATACTCAGCCGCAAGTGGTTGTTAGACTGGGAGCGTATCCCAATGTAGTTGGGAAACAGCTAGGCAGCTGACGAGTGATATAAGTAATAAGTAAGATTTTACCTCATAGGCAATGTCTCAGTTCTACAACCTTAAAAAAATAGTGTCATGCAAAATATAAAAAGAAATCCTCAACGATATACTAGTTGTAAACCAATTACACTGGCGTCAGCTTCCAGTCTAACCGGTTGCGGCTGAATATCAATATTATAAATGATGACTCTCATGAAAATATTATCAAAAATTATTGGTGTGATTAACGAAGTTGCATTCCGCCTTCACTTATATTTTAAAACCACTGATGTTGTTGTATGTTTGAATTATATTACGAAAAGACATTGTCTTTCGGAAAGTAATCTGAATCTGTGGATATTATCTTTAGCAAAAATTTTGCTGCAATCTCAAATTCTAAAACTTGTCGGAACTTGATATTATTGGCTAAACAAAAAATTTAATCAATTCATGATTTTGATTATTATTATTTTTGAGTTTGATTTTATTTATCTTTATGGTTCATATAATCTCTATCACGATGACGTCTGATTTTGTGATTTTCTGTAATTTCACACCAGGCGCTCCGATTGGTCCGTTTCGTGCTCTACACCAATCATCAATACATTAGAGGTACTGTACGTAAAATGGGAGGGTGGTCCTATTCGATTCTGAGACAAAACAAAAAATACAATATGTATGATGAAACTTAAGGTTCACTCATATGAACGCAACATCAAGTGTCTCTTACTTGTAAAATCACTGACAGTAAGTAAGATTTATTGTAAAAAATATTAATTTCATCCGGCTATGTATCTGATTTCTTATAAAATGTTGGGATACACGGCCGCTTTAAGCAATTTATTGTTTAGTACTTACACCTACTTAAATTCTTAAGGGATAAGATCATATTACTGTAAACGACAAACAAGTAAATTATGTAAGGTATTGGTAAAAAAACCGGTCTATATAATGCTTCAAAATGAGAACAGGAATGAATATCCGACATATTGTGACGTATGTGACAAAATACTATTTATATTATTGTTATAACCAATGAAAACTTCAATAGATTTAGTAATCCTAAGAGTTAGACAAATAACGTAGGAAAAAAACGGTAGGTACACAAATGAATATCTTTGCAAATCGTACTTTTCAAGTGACAATTGACAGGTGAGAGGGACGAGGACGTTCCTTTTCTTATCTTGATAGCATCATACGTATAATATGTTCTTGAAAATAATACAAAATATTTTACCTTCTACGAATCCAAAGCACATCCCTAATAAAACATTTGTAGTCGATGCTAGGCATTGATACAAAATGCTGTTACGTCAACCGTTAGTCGTGAGACTGATAGCAAAAACACTAACAAGCATGGCGATGAGAATAAAAAACGAGCAAAGGTAACTCGTGTAGCGCCTGTGAGTTCCGTCGATAATATAGTATGTAACTGTTTTGTTTTTAAAAACCAGGACTCTTTTGTAAATGTTTTGACTATTTTGACTACTATTTTGACTATTTTGATTTTTTTACCTTGTTTATGAAACTGTATTTCATATCATTAAGCAGTGTATAGTTTTGTTAAGAATAATTATTTAGCTTAGTAGGACATCCCAGATTTTTAGAGTAGCTGCAAAGTATTACCTATAGGTACATTCTTTACAATGGTAATCAAAATACTTTTTTCATTAAATCTTTTCATTTTAGGCATTAATTTCGGCTGCAGATCTTGCTTGTCGAGTATAAAAAGATAACAATGTGAGATGAACTGCAGATTAAGAATAGTTCACCATCCACAGATCACAAAGTTAACAAAGTTCGGATTGAGCGGATCCCTAACTACGCAAGAATGTTTCCCATAATTTTCTGTATCAGTAATAAGATTGCTCTATCTTAAGTGAATGCTAATCCGTTTCTTGCTTAAGTTTAGAAGCAGCGATGTAATTAACAGTAATGGACCTCCCGCAATCCTCATAGAGCACAAATATTAAATAAACGAAAGTGGATTTGTAAGCTATAAATGCAGTGGCTAAGAGATACATATAAACTCATATCGGGTTTGATTCACGCACGCTAAATTTTTTTACCGCACAGGAATCCAACCCCAAACACATACAATAAACAAAACAATAAGCATACAAAACAATTAATATAGTGTATGATTTTATAAAAAGAAACTTTTTTAACGACTTAGGCGATAGGTAGGGATGTATCACCTTTTTTTTTTTTGATTATCGTGGTGAGAACCCATCATGGGCTATCCTCCGCCTGGGGGAGGCGGAGGGTTTTGCCGGACTCCTACCGGCTAAACTCACCACGGTGATCCGCCTCGACACCATATGGTGGGCCTCGGGAACTCTTAGAAGATCGCACCGAAGCCCACCACGGTGTCCTGCCGTGAGGCACTTCCCGGAGGGAGTGACTGTAAAGAGGTCACCCCCTCGTGCACGTCCCGGGGGAGACTGTAGAGAGGTCCCCCCGTTACCCTCGCTGGGTGCTGTGTGCACAGCGACACGGGACCACACCGTATCGCCGTCTTCTCGGGGGTCGCTAGACGAGAGCGCTAGCAGAGTCCCCACTCTGCGCGCTCGCGGCCCCTAAGGCCCCCCCCTAAGGTGTGTTAGGCAGGGGGTAGCGGCATGTTGCGCGCCGGGGCAGTTGCTCCCCGGCGCCTCCTCCTACGTCGAGCGGGATCGGCCCTCTCCCGATCCCGCTCAGCGGCCTCCTTCTGGAGCATGACTGCTTCACAGAAGGAGACCACTGCCCTCCAGTTTTCCGATTCTGCCAGCATAGCCGATACTATGACTGGCAGAGAGAGATCTTGCCCGATCTGGTCGACCAGAATCTGCCGCTCCGCGGCCCACGCAGGGCACGCCTCAAGCGTGTGCTGTGCAGTATCCTGGTCACCTCCTCCACAATGGTAGCAATTTGCCGTGGCCTCGCGGCCGATCCTATTCAGGTATTCACCGAAGCAACCGTGCCCGGTGAACACCTGCGTCAATCGGTACGTGACGCGCTCGCTCCTCTTGGGCCAGGCTCCGAAGTGCGGCAGTATCGCTTCGACAACGCGCTTGTGCGCGAACTGTGGCCGTAAAAGCCGTTCGCACCACAAGTCGAGCGCGTGTCTACGTGCGCGCCGCCTTAGCCTGTCGAACGCCGAAGCTGGCGCGGTCTCACCGTCCTGGCGGATAGCGCGGATCCGGTGATACACCCTCGCGTCCGTATCCGCCTGGATGTCGAACGGCACATAACGCGCCAGTAGAGTTGCCGCCTCGAAGGATACCGTCCTGTATCCTCGTGCGATCCGTATTGCGACTTTGCGCTGCAGGCCGTTGATCTTCGTCCTGCAGCGCCGGACGCCTGATAGCCGAGCCGACCATACAGGCGCCCCGTACAGCACCACGGATCGCACAACCCCCCCGTAGAGGCGGCGAACTTCCTCCCGAGGCCCCCCGAGATTAGGCAGCAGTCTGTGCATGGCACCCACTACCCTCTCGACTCGGGGGACCAGGCGTTCGAAGTGCTCTTCGAAGCCCCACCGACTGTCCAAGGTGAGCCCCAGGTACTTCATGTACCGGCCCACCTCGACCTGCGCGTCACCAACGCGTATCCGCGAGCTGGGAGGTTCCCTGCCGCGAGGCAGTTTGTGGAACCATAGCGCCTCGGTTGGGGGATGTATCACCTAGTGTCGTAGCGAAGAAATTCTTGGGATAGCTCTAAAAAATAAAAAAAATAATAAATCCTGCTTAGGAGGAATAAGTAAAGTTAATTACAACAGTACCTAAAAAAAGTTCTAATGTTTTAAAGGCGTAACATTTTCAACGGTGACTTACTTAATATTGATGGAAAGTATTACGCGTTTCTCCCATTCAATTATCATTTTGAAGTCCCAAACCACTGGATAATCTGCATTAGCGATTGAGTAACATGTCTACATATTTATAATTGTATACATACATTAAGTTCAGCACTATCTCCTGCTGCTGACACACTTTACTCACAGACGTGACTATTGAGTAACAAGAAGATAAAACGGGCAAATCTATTGTCCGTCTATATAAGATTTTCTGATTGACAAACATTGATGGTTGCGAAATAAGTCAAATATATTATTTGCTTTAGACTGCCTCATTGGTGTATTGCTTGCTACGACGACTGCTAGGTATGAGGTCCTGGGATCGATACGCGGGTCGTGTTAACGTCTTTTTAGAAAATTCTTAGAAGATAACTGTTCGAAGTTCTGAATTGTGCCCTGTATACGGTAGGCTCGCTAGAAACAACATTAGCGAAATGTGGGTGTATAAAAGTATTCATCTGCCTAACCCCTAGGCGTAACAAGTTAGACAGTTATTGAACTATGAAACTATTAAATGCAATATTTCATAAATGTAAATAATTATTGTTTGCTTCGATTTATTCAAAATAAACTTTTATCTTAATTATTAACTATGATAATATATACTATAACAATAGCAAATTTGCTATGTATTGTATAAGTGATGAGTAATATTAAACTATTTCTAACACGGATATTGTGTAGGAGTTATTTAGTACTAAGATGCGAAACTGGTTGTCCTTTCAGCTAAGAGCAATCCTAGAAAGTCTGGTGCAATTATTAAAAAAAATTGCGCAAGTGCAATTTGAGAATAACAAAAGACGAACGTTTAGTTCTTTATTTTCTTGCGTCAGTTGTATGAGTCGATTAATGTTATTGGGTCGATGTGTTGCTTGCAGAATTTATGGCTCACAATACATCAATGTATGTTACACAAACACGTTTAGACATTAGAGGGCTTTAGATAGTTAATTAATGAATAGCTAATTTTGAAGCACTACCAAACCACTTGATTAATCTCGAAACCACGCATGATGAGAGATCGTTTAGGATTTACATCAAAAACCTTTGCTATCAAATTAATTATGTATAGGTAAAATGTTGCCAAAGCTATGTGCAAGTGTCATCCTACTTCCTACTAATCCTATCCTACTGATATTATAAATGTGAAAGTTTGTGAGGACGGATGGATGGATGGATGGATGGATGGATATTTGTTACTCAATAACCCCAGAACGGCTCAACGGATCTGGATGAAATTGGGCACAGAGATAGATTATAGTCTGGAATAGCCTATGTGCTATTCCAGACTATAATCTTTTATCTTTTACTTAGACTTTTATCCCGGTCAAATATACGGGTTCGTAAACCACGCGGGCCAAGACGCGGGCGGAAGCTAGTAAATTATAAACTAACGTCAGTTTTGCTGATAAATCTAAAGATATGCCACTGCATCTAAAGATGTGCCTTTTTAGGAACACATAAAGAGAAAGAACCCCAAAGATTCTTTGAAATCATCTATCATAGTTGACAACTTGAATGCCAGAAATAATATCGACATTACATAATTAAGTACATACCTTTGCTTAACAATACCTGCCATTTAACCACTACTATCTCTGAACTCGATAACTGGAACCGTTTAAGATAATGTCCTCAAACTATTTAAATAAACGAAAGCACCATTAGTGTTGCCAGCTCTTTCAATGTAGAGTAACAAAGAGTCCACAAAAAAGGTCCTTTATGAACTTTTGTAAGCGAGCTACATCTTCCTCTAATTAAACCTTTTTGTGTGGCAGATTAAATAATGACTACATAGTTGTACAGTTGCAAAACAAACGTTGGATAATCTCTTTTGTCGTCTGCATTTTTGTGTTAATGACTTTTTAGATGAGGTACCGAAAATAGCGGTGTTACAAGATGATAGATAGAGCTAATCACCAATTACGTCAGATTTTTTCATCGTTGGCAGCAGTTGAATCATGCTCATTGAACTCAAATCATTTTATGCTTCATTCTTCCAAGAATGTAATTTTGCAAACATTGAAATGATTTAAAAAATATTTGCTACTTACGAAAAACAGCTGTTGTGTTAAGACTAATGCAGGGGCGGCTTTGGCCTACGTAGCACCCGAATGCAAAAAATGCTCTGGCGCTATAGTACGCGCGCGATCAAAATGTCATCAAAATTTGGGTGTAAATGGTGCAATTATAATTGACTAAGCTTCGGCCCGCGCCTTCGCCCGCGTGTATTATGAACCCACACAGTTTATTTTCTAAATTAGAACAATGCGCTATTTTTGTATCCGCGAGCGGCGCTCGGCGCCCCCTGAATCCTGCCCCCGTGTGCCCTGTATACCCTGCACCATAGGTAAAGCCAGCACTGGACTAATGTAAATATTGGCACGGGCTAAATGAGGATGTACTTCAATAATAACATACATCCGCCTAACCCTTCGGGGGATACATAATGTAAACACAGCCTAATGTAACATTAAAATTTCAGGCTGCTTTATGCGTGTGTATGAGAGGCACTAGTTACCTACTAAATAAAGTACAAACTCAAAAGATATACCTACTGTTGTTCAATTTATATTATGAATTTATAACATAGAACATATTTTTTATAACTGACTTATTTTTTCTTAAGAATATGTAGGAAGAAAATCACACCAGTGTTACGAAAAATAATGTTATCGCTAGTTTCGAAGTTCTAGTTTTGTTTGCCACCAAATACCATTATACATAGAGCGCGAGATATTTAAAACAATGTTAGGATTATGTAAGTCTCAAGTTTTTGGCAGAATGTGGGTAAATAGATTCTGCTACCGTATAACTTGTTCTACTTTTAAAATTTCTAAGTTCTGGCAACGACATAGCAACAATATTTCAAGGTATATTTTTTCTTTTTTTTTATTTAGTTTCGTTTTCCCGTTAAGTGTATCGTTTAGCGTAATATAAATTAAGAATAATTTGATGTACGCGCATGTAACGATGATACATATTATGCATGCATATTAAATACCACCCCTAATCCGTTATTGAAGGAAAACAAAAAAGCCAAAGATTGATATCATTACACGTATCCTGTTTTCTCATACTAATATGTTATTAAAATTATTATACATTTAATTCATGTATTAAAACTATTTATGTATTATACCGACTAATTCAAAGTCAAATATTTTTACTTCAACTAGGCCTTTGTAGGCTCTTTCGAAACGACGTGATCCTAGGTGTACAGTTCGAAACTGGGGGTAGATCCTATAGAGAAGAGACCGGCAAGAAACTCCAGGGATACTCCTTTTTAGCGTACATAGCGACAGCAAGGGATCTAGTACGATTTCCTCGATCTCCATCATGATCATCGTAAAGCTAAAAATCTATGAATATAATATGCGCGCGTTTCGATAGAATTTCACTCAATTGCGCACGCACGATTTTTTCATATGTTTTTGAAAACAGCATGTGAACTCACACAATCTTATTGGGCAGCCCTACAGATGCAGATGGCAATCGGTAGAGATCTAGGAAGACGGAAGTACATTACAGCATGATTTAGGAAAAGCGTACATCTAAACCGACAGACAAATAAATTGCTTTTGAAATTATTTGTTGTATAACATATGGCGCCTGGATGCACCAGATTTTTTACGAAATATTATTATGCATTGGATTGCATAGCCGATGTTAAATGTCAAATATGCAATAGATCGTTGCAGATATTTTATGATAAAGTCTGTCATTACTCGGTCGTGACTTGTCTAGGTACATTGATGATAATAAATTAACTTTTGATATCGATGCTACATTGAAGAGTACGCCCCTATTATATAGTTTACTGTTATTAAGCGTTGTGTATATTTGTGACGATCCCTTAATATTCTTTTGAACCTTCACTTCAGTACAGAAGATGGATAACGTGAATACCACAATAGACTGCCGAGCGTGATCTTCTGGGTTCGATTCCCGAAACGGGCAGTGTTATTAGTTTTTCACAAATTTTGAAACTGTGTCATATACTCGCTCTATTACCTTGCCCATCTCTGCTTAACGCTTAAGGTTTATTAGCGTGACGATATGTTATGTTTTTAATACTTTATTGAGGTAATAAATGAATCCACGCTCAATTATTTTTAATTTATTTTTTGTTTTTAGAACTTGGAATAAAATTGTTGTTTAGAATTAAATATAAACTATCAACTACGAGAACATTGATCTTTTCGGAAGTGTTGTTAGTGAAAATATTTAAATGTAGCAGGATATTAGAGGTACAGTTAGTTACTTTGTCAACGTCCAATATAATGTCTTATGTAGATTTAAATACTACGCGTTGTTATAAAACTGTACATGATGCGCAATCTGAATGGACACAAAAAAATAAAGCTGTACTTGCGCAATCTGAATGGACACAAATCGACACTCACAAAATTGCACTTAAGTTTTTACAATTGTTTTAATATAATTGTAATTCTCTTAATATAATTGAGTATGATATGACATTTCGTCGGTAGAGGTGAGATTATAACTATTGAATGTAACGCTATGTGAATGAAAACATTAGGTACATGCAGCTACATATGTCTTTGGTTTAAATACTTGCACGAATAATGGTGGAATTAAGTCATTTCTTTCAGCACCGAACACCTAGATAGAAATACTATCTATTGATAAATTACGTGTTAAGATTCGCCTTTTAAAATATTTCACGTAAAATCTCCGAAATTTAATAAAAAACAAAACACAAACAAACAAGTCTCTAAAACAAATGCAATACAAAAACTCAAACCGTAATGTTTAAGTTACAAAACACTGAATATTTGGGGGCGAGTTAAACCGCGAACGCGAAATCGTACGTTAACGTTGCGGCGCTTGTCCGCCGTCTCTCCCGGCTCGATTACAACTGAAAGGCTTTAGAGCTTTCTGACTCGATACAGCCTAGGCGCCACTACGTGTACTAATAGCAATTTGCTGTGGTACTTCATGTCTTTTACTATTATTCGAATCTTATTTATTTATAGTTATTGTCCTATAATAGGTGGTATTATGCGATTGTGTTAGGACTAAAAATGTATAGTATTATCGTAATTTTAATATTGAACGTTATATTTATTCTACATAATAGGTATTATTAACGCTTTAGTTAAGGAAGTATGATAGTTAATACCAATAGTTTAAATTATTAACGGACCAGCTGAATTTATTTGTTTTTTTTTTTTTTCAGATAGCCAGCCGTTCCTTTAGCAGATTCAACAATAATTAGGTATTCTACAAATAACATTGTATCATGAATTATTTTACATTTCTACTTGGATGGTCATTTTATGACATTCATCAAAACTGTCATAAATCTATTCAAACTATCCATTAATTTGACAAATCGATTCTCATAGCTATAAATTAATCACTATTAGAAACTAATGAATACGTAATACGTCAGTTAAGCCGTTCCTAAGCAAACAGAGATGTCTATATTGTCTATGGGACTTTCTGTACATTGTTAGTATTGGTCCTTAACATGTTCCAAAATATTTTTTGTCGTTTACAAGCGTTATTCAATATTTACCCTTTTTATAGAACCTTTTTTTTATTTTTATGCTACCCAAAGATATTTTGATAGGATAAAAATTACAAAAAAAATCCTCTCGGTTTTATACTCTTCGTTTTACATTGTTAAGATTTTTTAACATAGTGATATCCTTGAATAAATGTTTTATTTATTTAGATCTGCTATTGAGCCAGAGCTCTAAGATTTAATTCCAAGTTCAGGCAACCAGCAATTTGCGAAATTTTGAATTTTTGCCTGTTTGTTTCATGCATGGCAGCAACCTAGCTGTTTATGTGGTGGTACTAAAAGATGGGAAGCAGCATTTTAAGTGCTAAATAACATCATACTACGCCATCGCCCATCCATCTACCGATGATTATGTCAATATACCCCAGACCATCAATTCTAGCGGTCACTGGAAAGCTATTGCTTCATTTTCATGCGTTACGTCTCCAGGATGATATTATATTTTGAATGATCCAGGATGATATCAGGCTATTTTCAGACTTTTCCGGGGGCTCATAGTTAGTAGAATTGAGTTTATGAGATTGATTGAATTAACTGTAAGAAATCATAAACTATATATTGTAAAAAATATAGTTAGGCCACTGTGGTTCTCATGGCCTCATATAATCTCATAAACTCAATTCCACTAACTATGAGCCCCCGGAAAAGTCCAAAAACTTAATAATTTAGGCAGCAGCACAACTATACAATAAATTACCTACCAAAGTATATCAAAAACATAAATTCACAAACTTTATTTTTAAAAAATCTGTGACGAGCCACATTTAAAAAGATTTTTCCAAAAATTCACGTTTGTGCTATCTAGTTTTTACAGACCATTTTTTTTGCTTTCTCATTAATTAAGTGAATGTGTATTACTTCAGAAATTAGGTCATTTCTAAAACCATATTAAACTATAAATTTCAATTTTAAATCGCCCAAAAAATTAATTACACACTCATATAAAATATAGGTTGTCTACCACAGATCATTGCGCCCGATTATAAAGAAACTGTTTTCAAAAAAATCCATAAACAATATCCTAACTAGAGCAGAACTAATAACAAAACGTAGACAAAAAAAACCTTATAAAAACCTTAAGCCACATCAGATTTCCGGTTCTCAAGAGTGATGTAAGCCAGTTTGTAGTGCATGGTGCCCATGACTCGATTTACCGTTAAACGAAGTTGATCGACCGCTATCATACAAAAACTACTACCATACGCCGCTACTATGGGAAGTCGATTTAGAATCGATAATAATAATCGGTGGACATTGGTAGATATTTGCGGAAAACTGAACAATTCGATTCCTTTTCTGATAATGAGAAGGCCACTGCTAGCCTAGTACTGGTTGGCGGACTACACACACTTAGGCAAACAATTTTTCGTTTACCAAATGTGACAATTTAATTCTGATCCGCACATGAATTTGAAAGTAATTGTTGGATTGTAGTCCCAGATCCTCATGCATGACAAAATTGAAACCGCTATCAGTTTCTTTAAATATATTAAGTTTCATAATACATTAAGTCAACCAGTCGGGAAGTCAAAGTTTGCTAAATATGATGATGGATAAAGGACTGCATTTGTTAAAATATATTAGATCGAACTAGCTACCTTCCCTAGCTCAACATAGTTACCTAACATTTTCATTACCTACTTAGAATAAAAGTATATATAATTATGGAAAAAACGTAGGTTAGATTTACCGTAAACTTCTGAATACGGTGGATTTTAAAATATTTGTCCACCTCATTACCTACTAATTAGACAATCTAAACATTAATATGACCTCTTTTTAATTAGATCCCTTTCACACCTCAATACAAAAAACCGAAGCGATTAAATAGTAATATTTCCCATTAACATTTCATCCACAGCGCTTTTATAGTCAATGTTCAAACTGTGAAGAGAATACTTAAAACTTACTACATAAAGTCTGTTACACAGTTTGTTTAACATGCGATTAGTATCTGTTACCTCCGTTTCCGTAACGCACCGCGTTTCTACTCGACAATGACACAGATAATGTCAAACTCGCGTAAATCTTGGTTGGGAAGGGAAATTGTTATGTTCCACTTCAACAAGAAAGTCCGGACTGATAGCTACTAAGATATTTTCTATCAGAAAATCCTAATACTTAACACTTGATCCGGGAAGCGAAACAAACCGAAAGTGATCTCACTCTCAAAACTGAAAAATAATAATATTTTCAAATATAAAATGGATCAACCAGCATAGTGAACAGGGTCCAAGCTACCGGTGATTAGGACTCCAAGAGAAACCCTCTACACAATGCGAGCCGTGTCGAAGCCTTATGTGCCTGGTTCCTGATCCAGCTCTCAGCAAGAGCATCATTGTTATTATTATTTATTACTGAAGCTACATTGTGTGTGTTGAAATAAAACCTCTTCGATTTGATCTAATATTTCTACACGAAATCCAATCGAGTTCCAGTGATAACTGAACAATTTTGCATTCTCGAGCTGGAACAGATTTTACGGTCGCATACGACGAGACCACCTTCATAAACATTACTAGCATTACGTAATTATGTTGTAGTAAAATAAAATATACATTTTGTAGTAAAGTTACATAAAGCATGTGAATTAGTGACTTTATATAAATTTTAGATTACAGTAGCAATTATATGAACGCATATATTGAAATGTATATTTCTAACATAGCATCTCACCTGTATTGCCCAAAGTTAGGTAGTACTTATTAAATCCCATGCAATAGGGGCGAACCTATTGCCATTTTTGGGACACAGATGAAAACTCCGTGCAGCTTCTGAAAAATGTTATACAAAAAAATCCAATAACTCTCAGGAGCCATCAGACTGATCAGCTGCGCTTGCGACGAGTAAATCAATAAAACACTCACACGTATATTTTTATTCTGAAACAAACGACACGGTTGGCGCAGTGGCTATGCGATTAGCTTTCTGCGCTAAGTGTCGCGGGTTCGATCCCCGCACGGAACAAATATTTGTATGATCTACAGATAGTTGTTTCGGGTCTGGTTGTTTGTGCATGTGACATGTATGTTTGTAAACTGTACCACGATACAGGAGAAATCCTAGTGTGGGGCAATGTTTAAAAAAAAAGATAAAAAAAAAAAAAAAAAAAAGATATTCTCACATCTGCAAAAAACAAAAGATTAATGCATGATGTGCAGAACTTAAGTTGATCTCTATAAAAACTGGTATATCAGTCACGCCTCACTTAGTTCAGGTGTAATGGCTAGCAATGCTATTGAGGAAGCCATTATAAGAATCATCATCATAAACATGTTGTCAGCATCTAGACTCCGAATGTGCTTAGTAACTAATAAAATGTGCTTAGGAACTTGCCGACTGAATTCGAACCGTAAATGTCCACTGCAACACAAAAAGGTGATCTCGTATTATTTTATCGTTACCGACACGGATTTTACGGTTAGCTATCGTCCTTATTTAGTCCCTTATCCAGCTTTTATGATCAAGACTACTAAGCTATATACGTAGCTGAATCCACACTGCCGTAAGTAATTGGTATGTTTGTCTCAGGTTTGGATACTTAACCTTCAAGGAGGAATCGGCCTTCGTGTCCCCAGCTACCCCTTTTAAGCCCCCTAACCCACAGCTATATAAAGACGTTTTTTAAGCCTTTGTCCAGCGATTTCCTGGATATCAATTCAGTATTGAATTGAATTCAGTATTGAAATTTAGATCCGCACATGATTCTTAAAAGTTAGAGGTGCCGGCTGGGTTTGAACTTAGATGCTCCTGCATGGAAAACAAGCGTTCAACCGCTAGACTATCACTGCTTTTTTTATAATCCCTTACCGACGTAATTCCGATTAACGATGTTACAGATTTCTGTTATTTTTCGATCTCAAATAAGTTATATTTCAAAGACACACATTAGACGAAATTTCAAATGATCGAAATATCGCACTGGCGCCGCAAAATTCATCACTATCCGTTCACAGAATGAACAAATATATTCAAAGGATGTTGAACACGGGTAATAGTAGATCCTAAAAGCAATGATCAAAGAATAGTTTTGGTTTAATAAGGCGGCTAAGTACAAAACCAAGGTAAAAAAAAAAACAGATTTCCCGATCCCATTTCAGACGAGAAATACAAAGCCACAAATCGGTTCCTTGTTCAAAAGGTTTTAACCTCAATGTGGATCAATCAGAAAATTCTATCACACAAATCGTTGGCACCTCTTCAAGCGTTATCTTTGGAATTATAATAGTGACAATATAGCCTTATGTAATACGATGACAGGTTGCCTAACGCGAGCCGTCGTGAATTTGATATGCACCTGATTTGGTAATAACGATCAAAGAAATAGCTGGAAGGAATTTGGACTTTATGTCAGAGTATTAAAATTTGGAATGGGAGTTTAGTTTGAGATATGAGAACGTGTATCGTTTTGTTTATAAAACGGTAACTAAGTATGCTAAGTAGCTCCAATGTGCGGTACCTATTGTACATTAAACCTTCCTTAGCTTCCGTTTGGCTCTGACAAGAAGATATAGCAAAAAGGACCAGGAATAATTCTTGCGGTTAGAGACCGTGTCAAAATCGTGTAAATATATAAAAATATCCTCATCTGAATTCTCATATGAGAGATATCTTTACTTTAAACGTTCGAAATACAACTAGTGACAGTCGAAACTCTTTCTATTGAGTTATCACTAAAATAGTCATATGTCGAATCACATATACCTACTGTCGAATAGTCATGAGTGTAGTTCGTAAATGTCAATCACATATAGGTAGATTTTGGTTACGTTTCTATTCTCAAGTGATTGTATTTATAAAGCGTTTTTTGTAGGCCAGGTCAGCTGCAGGCTCTATATATCTCCAGGAACATCAAATACTTAAATCAAAGCTTTTCTTTCAGTCAAACCTCGCGATACCACACTTTAACTGAATGGGAAACTACAATATGCAGTTTCAGTCCAACATTCTATTCACAAAAATTTAATGTAGAAGATATTACGCGAAAATATAACATTCTTAATTACTTTCGACGTGTAACGTTCATGAAATAATACCACAAGCATAAATTATATCGCGCCTAAATATACCATTAGGTTTGTAACTGTAAATTATAGACGGACACGTTAATGATAGGGTTAAGTTAATTTAACTGTATCATAACAGTTATACACTTCGAACGTTATTTTTTTATAACAATAAGCATTCACTTTTCGTATGATTTCTAAATATTTCAACACAATAATGCCACTCTAAAATATCAAATCAGCCTATCTTAGTGTACTCCACTTGGCACTCGGTCAACCCCATCTACTCAGCAACATGTACGTACCGATAATGGTGGACCTAGGCACCTATAACAAATTACTTTAGCAATTCGATTTCTACTGTCTTCTAATGAATAGAAATGGGTAAATAAATACGTGATACGTACACTTCATGGCTTAAAGACATAACTCAGCGCCTTCAGAAATACTAAAGGCAATAGTGACGAATGTACCTAACGGTTATTGACAGACAAGACATGGCAAACTCAACACTCCGTCAAAGATAGTAATCTGGCGATTATGTCTCGCCTCTTCAAATACATTAGCATACAATGAAATCGTTAACCAACTACTATTTTCTAGGTGACGGATAGGAATGGCTCATGTTTTTTATTTCGATGCACGTTTTGATTTTTTAAATCGCTTCCGGCGTTCCTTTGATTTTTTATATTGACCCTATTCGATGTTTAATCAACGGCAAGTTATAATATTATGGATAACATTCTCAACGATTAGTAGCAATTACGTTCTGTTCTAAAATAATTCTAAAACCTAAGTGTTGGAAATATGTACCTATTGATGATGAATGAATTCTTACTCTCGCGCTGGGAAAGCAAAATTTAAGAACATAGCAGATGAATTATTTTTACAAAGATCCATGCAATTGTTTTTCCCGGACTTGTTAACAGAAAAGAAATAATTAGTAAGACAAAACAATGCTTATGGCATGGATGGACAAACGCGTTACGATATCCGAAACGGCCATTTTGCCGCCGTTTAGAAACGTTTCGATTTTTGGATTCCATATTTTATTATCTGTTAGCCGCCGTCAAAGTTATGTCAAATCCAATGTGTCACGCTTGTGTCATTTGCATGATGTTTTGGAACTTTGGCAGTTGGGCTGGCACTTGTTAGAGTATTTATTTAGAAAATAAGTTATCGTTATTATAGTTTGTAAAGTCTAAATATTATGGATCGAGACAGAAGCAAAGATGCTTCTGAAGGCATTGCGGTAAGTCAATCATATAACATTTTAATTAATTTATAATTTGCAGGCTCTATCAGAATATAAAACTATTTCATGGTCAGCTATTTGTTATTGAGGTTTTTTTTATACGACCAAGGTCAAATTCCAACTGTATGTTATATTCTCCATTTAAATATCAACGTTCGGTTATCTCAATTAACCGATTTGTATTGTAAACACGTATGAATGTAAACGGTTTTACGGTGAAACATAGATAAATTTTACTCTCAAATTTAACCTAGAGGTGCACTAAAGACGCCGGTTGTAGGTTGCGGACAGAGATGTATGGGAAATCTTGAGGAAGGCCTCTCTAGCCCAAAAGAGAGAAACTAAGAAAGCTAGAATAATGTACTGAAGATAGTTATTTTTATATCTTTACAAAGCTAAGCAATGTTTGTTCCTATTCAACAGCCTATGGGTATACAAGCACTAAATGAAACAGTGCTCAGCAACCAGCCAGAGTCTCGTTATGAATGCCCGGTGTGCCTTAACTGGCTCCGAGACCCGGTCATCACAACATGTGGACACAAGTTCTGTAAGAGCTGTATCACATCTTGGTTGGGGTATGTAGTTGTACTTTAAATTCTTAATCATTGTTTAAACTATAGTGATAAATACATTAACAATAGGTATAAATTCAATTGATAATTATCACAAACTTTATCAATTCTAAAACAATGAGTGTTATTTGATATCAATGTGAAAGATTTGGCCTAGTGCCAATGTATCCTTTTGAGACAATTTCTAACCAGACATTTCCATGTAATCATTTCAAATACTGATTATGATGTGGCACCCTTCTTTTATTTACTTGGATGTTATATTGTTTTTTCAGGAACAGTGGCCACTGTCCCATAGACAATATAAACTTGAGCATGAAAGTGGACATATTTCCTGACAACTACACCAAAAGAGAGATACAGGAACAGAGGATGAACTGTCCATTCTCCACTAAAGGTCACTATTATTCATACCTTTTTTGCTACTAGGCAATGTATGCATCACAAAATTATGTTTTGATAGTACCAAACAATACTTATGCACAGTCAGTTGTTTGTAAATAGACAAAACACTGTCTGAGCCAGTGAAAACAATTAAGAAACTTAATATTGAACTATCATTGGTTTAATGAATATTGTGCTTCACACAAACACAAGAGATATAGGCAAATTTTATAAAGTTAAATATAAAAAAATTCATAGCAAAATTAAAAAAAAAAATCTTTAGTGTTGTTGCTTTAGCTGACGTACCATTTTTTTAGGTTGTACAGTAAAAGTAACACCGCTAGACTTGGACGCACATATAGCAGCATGCGAGTACAACCAACCAGAGACATCCGCCCAGCCGGAGATCAAAGTACCCTGTTCATTTCAAGCTGTTGGCTGCAGAGATATGTTTGATAGCCAGGAGGAAATGAACCACCATGTGCAGACTGATGTGCAAAAACATATGAGTGTGAGTTACATTAATACTTAATGAATAGTATAACATCACCCCTATATTTCCCAAAGAGATAATCTGTCAAGTCCCACGTTAATCGGAGAATTATAACTTGGCAAACTGGTGAATGCAATTCATGATCATTAAACTTTGTTTTATTGCATTCCACAAACTTCTTGTTGAATGTAGTCTGCTTACCCCGCATCTGACAAGCATGGTGGTATATCCTAGTAGTGGAAGTGTAATATCCTGAATTATGTATTATATTTTCACCTGTTAACATGATTAATGAGCATTTATTAAAGCCTAGTCATCTTTGATGCACAATAGAACAGCTTGGAAATCAAAGATGGCAGCATTTACCCATTTGCATTTGGCAATAGTGGGATGCGTTAGGCCCGCCGTGATCTGGTTGTCAACAACCATATCACTGCTTGCCTATTGTATTTAATTCAAATTAATTATTGATTTTGATCAAACAATTACAACAAATTAAATCCTCAAAAAGTGGGGGTTAATTCTATAAAATTATCATGATAATTGAATTCTTTCAGCTCCTAATGAACGCGTATTCCGAGATGAAGATCAACAACGACATGTCCAACGCGAGTATTGACGCCAAAGAACAAGAAGCGATGACACTGTGGGAGGCCCCCGACAAGGAAGGAAACGAGGCTTCCTCTGCACCACTCAATAACACCAGTGCTCTTATCAGGTAGCTAATACTCTGTTATAGTAAGTAGCAGTTGCCCAAAAACCTCGAAACAGATCAGAGTAGCCTCATTTTACGATGGATGTCAGAATCTCCAAGGTAGTCCTTTTCTTTAGTAAAAGTGCGTGACAGTGGTTCTCCTGCTGGCGCAGTCAGTCACCCCTTCGAGCTTGGCACCCGGGGCCGATCGCCCCTATCCTCCCCTACCCTATACGCTGCAACTGGAACTGAAATTAAAAGTGATGTTTATGGCCTATGTAACCTTCTAAAATCAAGATCAAATAAATGATAAAATAGATAAAACATTAAAGTTCTAATGCTTTCAGGGCACTATATGAAAGGGTGGTCGTTCTAGAGCAGCGGAACCGCGAACAAGATATCGTGATAGCGAACGTGTCCAAACAACTGTCCACTTTAGCCGTCGTCAAAATGAAACAAAACAGCGACATGTTGCTTAGATACTGCATGGGCAACTATATCTGGAAGATTGACAACTTCAAGGCGCGGTTGGACGCGATGCTGAGAGATCATTATAAAATGCTCTATAGTCCCGGGTTTTATACGTCTCCTAATGGTTACAGGTGAGGATAAATAGTCCTTAGATGATAATAGTATTGCCTCATTAGACTAGTGGTCGCAAGCGCACCTGCTGAGCGTGAGGTCCTGGGTTCGATTCCCAGGTCGGACAAAGTGTTATTGGATTTTTCTCTGTGGAAATTTTCATTAGTTCGAAGTCTGGAACTATGATCCGATAGATGGCAATAGGCTCGCTCCCTATTATATGGGACTCAATACGGCATCGGCGAAATGTGGGTTACGCAGAGGTGTAGTACTCTCCACACCTCTGCGTAACCCTTCGGGGAATACAGGCGTGATGCTATATTATGTCGTCTAGTGGTCGAACGCACGCGTACGCACACCAATGGGTCAAGAGGTCTAGTAGTAGCTTTTTTCAACCTCGATCGTAGTTACCGATAAGCCAAAATTGCATGAAAAAATCGTGCGCGCGCAAGTGAACACATAATTATCGTAAAACAATATGTTTGGATCCTTTTTTCTTTTAAAAACACGTTGCCCCACACTATTTCTCCTGTGTCGTGGGTATAGTTTTACAAACATATATGTCACATGCACACACATACAGACCCGAAACAACTATTTGTAGATCATACTAATATTTGTTCCGTGCGGAAATCGCCTCCGCCGACACCTATCGCAGAAAGTGAATCACTTAGCCACTGCGCCAACCACAGAACAGATACAAGAGGTTAGAATGGAAATGTGGGCGTGGCAGGCGCGCCGCAATTATGATTAGACAATCATAATTCAACCGAAATCACGCGTTCATGCTTTTAGTCGCTTTCGGAGTGCGTCTGTGTAAAGAGCTGCGCTAAAATTGCCGAAAAATGTTTTAAAATGCCGTCTTGTGCAATTATTATAAAAGTCAGACATCAAGTATAAGGCAAGGAGGAATTACTTTTCACCGGTAAGCCATAAAGTATCATTTAATCAGTTTTTTTTACAAAAATATGTTTATAATTATGAAATTAGAAATAATGACAATAATATTGCAAAATATTGTAAAAAAATATACATTGCCGGTAATTAAGGTAAGTACATACGCAAATATCCACACGAACACATAGTTCGCGCGCATTGTATTGCGTTCCAGAGATGCGATCTGTCAACTCGCATGGTCCGGCCGCGTTTGTTCGCAATGTTCACATCGAGATAGGAAATAGTGTTGTGCACGTCTCAGATAATTTTTTCGATAAGTCATCGGATTTTTATGAATGACAAACTGACCTCAATTAAATATGTTTTTGTATGTTGAGAAATAGCTAATGTCAAGGATGAACTAATGTAATGTAGTACTAATTTAAATTATTTATTTTAGGTTTCCAAAGGATCTCAATAACCGAGAGCATTGGATGAATGTAACGAGTAGAGAAAATTGGATACCTACAAAAACAAATACCATTTGCTCGGAACATTTTAATTGCATTTAATTTTTAAATAAAGCAAGTATAAAATATACCAAACGTGTGTTATTTAATAAATAAATTTTAATTAAGGGACAATAATAAGATTATATAGGTAACTGTTTTTCTACCTGTGTTATTTATTTACGTATTACACCCAAATCTTGTGAGAACGATTAAAGTCGATACAAATAATAGTAGTTAAGAAATGTCAATAAGTAATTTTATCTATTTAAATAATCGGCTTTTAGAATGCCTAACGTTTATGACAAATAAATAGCTTGTGCGTTCGATATACAGCGTATTTTTTTATAGATACGCACTTGAATTGGCTATTTGACAGTTGTAACGATAAAATATGAAATATGTCAGATATAGTAGCTTATAGGTTAACAATAATATTACAATATCTTTTTTGCATTAAAATAAATTGTAAATATTTTATTTTTCAAAAATAAATTTGAGTTTTTTTATCTGTGGATGGATGGATGGCCCGCATTTCGGTTCTTGTAGAACCGAAACGCGGGCGGCCATGATTGAGTGTCATGTGACGTCACGTTTTACAAAATAAACCGTCATGTGTTTTATCGTTTGTGGTTTGCTGAGATTTGAGAAAATTAACACTTAAATATTTCGATTTGTGCTTGTGAGAGGTTTCAGGAAATGGAGTGAGGCTATACATAAGCTGATAGTGCAAATCTGCCTAAAGTCGATTGATTTATATGGTCGCAAAATTCTTTACGTGTAATCCTGACTTTGCTCTGCCGAGTTTCGGAATGCAAAAACTTCGTGTAAGTATCGAAATAAACAAAGTAATTATATAATTTATTTGTAAAAGTTGATATGTATAATTCTTAGGAAAAATAGTCAAAATTTTATGAAAATATTTTAAATTACTTAAAGGTTATGTTTATAATTTCAGATCTTTGCGACAATCGTTTGGTGATGACGCTATAGGATGTGTCCAACTAAAGAGGGAGGCAAATTTGTGTGTGGTAAAATGCAAAATTTGTCCTGAACATGAGGTTCGTCAACAGCCATACTTGGTGCCCATGGTCATCGATGAAAAGGAAGGAGTAGTACAGTGTCCAGTGTGTTTACTGCCCTGCCTCCAAAAGGTGCTGCAAACATGCAGTGGCTTTCTTAATGTGAACTCACAGAAGAATTGAGGAGCCGTTTTGTATTGCCACTAAATGTTACTGGAAGAAATCAAAACTGTCTAAAGTGGGCAGTACCCTGAAGTACATGAAAATCAAAGAAATTGGTAACAATAGTAGTTCCATATGTACCCAACAAGATGATAGTGTATTGTGCGACTTTTTAGAAGAGAGTACAAAAAGGAATTTGCAGAATTGTCAAATTTTAAAACATCAACCTGATTATGAAGATGATGTGGTTCAGTTGCTTTCATCGCACTATTTGAGTTACAGATTCAATCCTGAAAATGACTGTTATCATAGAATATTATTAGAATACTAGCTTTTGCCCACAATCTCATACGCATGGAATTTAGAATCTGATAAAATGGAACCTATATTATAAGTTAGACCTCTAGCAATAAGGTCGGTGAAAACTACATTAAATTCCATGCAGTGGTTTTTGTGTGATGTGTGTATAAACATACAGACAAAAATTCTGTTGCTTTAATAAAGACCCCCAGATATTAGTTTTTCTCCAATATCTATAATGTACAGACATCAGCCTGTTATAATTTTATTATATGTATAGATGATGAAACACACATTAACTCTGTAAATTAGATTTTTTTGGAAGAAAAATGTTTATTCATTAGTTTATAATAGCCCCAAATAAAAGAATTTAATCTTAGCAAATCATGTATTTTCAATTATACCATCCTGTAGGTTAATCAGTGCACATGCAATAATAACACATTCATCCAAATATTTTAACAGTTTCCTATACACTACGGAATAGAATATCAAGAAAAAAAGCTGTAAACTTTCCTCTCAAACTATGCTTAAGCGTTAGAGTCGTAGTTAGTTTGTTCTGTTTATTGAAATATGACGTCACAGCTAACAAATGTTACGTGACCACGACCAGCCGTTTTCGCGCGAATTTCAAATTAGTGAATAATTTTTTTTTTTTTTTTCTAATATGTAACGTTTTTTTTGAGAAAAATATAATTGTAAGAGGTATAAAACAAACCAACGTAAATTATAAAATATTTTTCCGAAAACTGTCAAGTAGCCAATTCTAAACAAGTTTCTAAAATATATTCATCGATAAATATGGGCACGTCTCTAACTGGGTAACTGTGATACCAGTTAAAAACGTATTTAAAAAATTGCACAATCGACATTTTCTTAATTATTCAGTATTTTTTATTGAATCAACTATTATTTTATTAATAACTCTTTATGACAGTATTTTGCACACAAATACTAAGTATTGCTTTTACATAAATATTACTTATTATATATTGTGCAAATTTTATTATTTAAGGAAATTGTAAAAATAACACTTACATGACAACACAGATAATAAACGTCAAAATTTGCAAGGTTTCAAAAATTATCACGAGGGAAAAATATCCTTATTAGATTTACATTAAGGTTAGTTTTTAAAAGTAGTGATTATCGTGCATTTCGACGAATAGCTGTTAAGCGTTGTATGTAGTGTAAATATGACATGTTATTTAGGTGTGTGCAAATGGCGACAGTGGTTCTGATACAAAAGTGGCTCGATGGCCCTTCTAACCTCTTTTATCTGTTCTGTGGCGCCAACCGTGTCGTCACTTAGAGATATCTTAAGTGAAACAATAAGCTTGTCAAATGAAATTTGTAACCACCCAAGTTGTCCCAAATATTCATAAACTTTGACACTTGGCGTTGTATAATATTTTCAATATTTTCATACTCATAATTGTTGCCTTCCATAGATTCTGCGTCCGTCTCAACATCTCACCACAAAATCCCCACTGCTTCGCCCTTCACGTACATCTAATGAAAACAGAAAACGACGACTGTCTTGAATGGCCTTTCAACGGGCGCATTTCCTTCGCGATGATCAACCAATACAACCCAGAGTTGACGCAGAAGGACACCATGATGTCCAACTCTTCGTTGACAGCATTTAGGAAGCCGACCGCTGAAATATGTGTGAGAGGCTTCGGGTATACTGAATATGCGGTTGTGAGTGACGTCATTAGAAATGGTTTTGTTAAAGATGACGTGCTCATCGTAAGAGTTAATATTCGATGTGTATGACAACAAGAGTAAGTTTTTGTTTGATGTTACTCAGATTTTATTTCAAGGGTCTTGTGCAAAATTTTCTTAGCTTTCGACCTATGTTGTAAATGCCTTGAGTTTTGTATTGTAAAATAGATCATGTAATGTTCGTTTATTTTATCTGTAACAGCTCAAATATTTAATTTTTATATGTTAATTTTATAAGTTTATATGTTATATTTATAAGTATTTTTTTTTTATTGAAAGCTTTGCTAATACATTCCGTCCATTATCTTACTGTTATTGTAGATTTAGTAAAACTTTGGAAATATATTTTTGATTATCTCGTTAAATATCTTATCTTAAAGTGTCAGTATTCAAGTTTAATGAAAGCGTATACGAAATAGGTGTACCACAATATCAATTTACTTAAAAACTAACATTATATACTTTAGAAGTAAGAAAACTTAATTATTCCGTCCATGCCCCCAATGATATTTATAAAATAATTTAACTTAATTAAACTATTTAAGACTTATCTGAAAATCAGTATTTCTATTTATCTACATTCCACGTTTTGTGATTAAATATAAGCAACCTATTTGTATTGTTTAATAATCATTAATGTATTTTATAATTCAAATACTTGAGACTGGTGCCTTATAACGTACTTATTTTATTTTGTTTTTGTTTGTTTTATTAATAAAAATGATATATACATTATACAGTTAAAAAATCTTTTATTTTTACACCATGTTTTCAGTTTTGTTTAATAAGGGCTAAAACCAAACAAGCCCGTTTTTTTACATAAGATTTTTTACAAGTGAACGTAAACCTTATGGTCACGACTTACAATTCAAATCTGTATGCAGTTGTGTTGCACACATGCAAGTCGGATCAATGGTCAGCAGATAAACATTTTTGATTTCTAGGAAGAAAGGTTGTCAGTAAGGACGGCAGTCTGTGATCTCCACGAAGTGTCGCAGGTTGGTGTATACCCAGACCGAACAACCAATGTCGAACCATAATACATTACATTATATCAGAAATGAAAAACGAATAAATATTTGAGAATCGATTTATTGGTATTCATGTCTTACAAACGTAAACTTTTACATACTAATTGTCTTAATAAAATATAGGAATTTAGCTTACATTTGTAAATATTACTACTGGCTAACTAACTTATAGCCTTATCACATCCAACCATCACATAATTCCCTCCCAAGACATAAATTTTGTCACTAGCGAATTCACACAATCATAAGAAATTTTGGCAATATTCACTGATTTTAGGCAATTTACTGGCAGATGAAATATTCACAATCAGTGTCCTTCCTCCTACCAGTAATGCTTCTAATATTGATTTAAATACACTGTCCACTATTGTCTATTATTCGAAAAGACAATTTTGATTTGTATTTCAAATACAAACGCTTAATACCAAATAACTACAATAATTTTAGAGTACTGACTACCCTCGTTATGGCCTGAGACAAAACAACTTCCAACTACAAATACTCGATTTTCTACTGAATATAAAAACAAATTAAACTTACAATATTTTTGAAGGTACAGTCAGATTCATAGTTAATTATAAAATATTAAGACAGCTTATTTGAATATAAAATGCAACATCATCATTTGTTTTATTAATATTTTTGGTTATATCTGACTATACCTTTCATTTCAAAGATTAAACTGTAAAAAAACTTATACAATAAACAAGTGCGTTGAAATATAATTAGTACAAATACCAAATTCAATAAAACGGTCGAACCTAATCCACTAAATAAAGGGTTCACGAATCTATCACACGTCAATGGTAACTTGAGCTAATCTCGTCAAGTTTTTTATTTAATAGAATGCAGAATTACAAAATAACGTAAGAAATCCCGTTAATAAAAGTTAACAGACATTACACCCTATTTCATCGATTAAGTCAACTTTGTATCGATACAAATGTGACTAAAAATTGTATTGTATAAAGTACCTATATTATATTGCGTGTAAGTGCCTTCTATTTGCAAGCTAGGCAACTATTAAACAAAAAACTAGCTTCTCTATCTAGGGTTCCTATGTAATATTACTATTTATGTATTGCGTTTAAAAACATATTAAATTAAAAAACAATCGCGAATTGTAAATAAAATATGTTTTATTACTTATGCGAATTATGCTCTTGAAATTCCGGATTAAATTACATATTAAATTAAATAAACTGAATATTTTTGATTACTTTTTTTCTTTTGTTTATTTAGTTTCAGAATGTCAAACAGTTGAACCAACGGTCCAAACAATTAGTATGTCAGTCTAACTTTAGGGTGTTTTACATCACACACGTATTCGCTTATTTTAATTAACATCATATAAAAATCTTTTTTATCTCCTACCTTAGAATACAAATTATAAAACTGAATATGTGGGATCTAGAATGCCTTGCGCCGCAGACCTGTTTAGTACAAAGTGGAATACAACTTTATCTTAATAAAGGGCTGTACGCAGGCGGATTCACACAAGAGTATATTATAACGTACTTTGTGCACACAGGTTTGTGCACAGCTTTATAGAGGGCTGTGTCTCGCGCTTTCTCTTGTGTTACGCTTTCGAAATGTCCACAGATATTTTAACGGTAGGTATTCAATATTCTAAATGGCTACCACAAGCTTACCATTAATTTAAATAGACAAGTAAAATGTTAATAATTATTCAATTACAATTTCGTTTGAATATTTAATAATAAATAATACACTTGCGCGCGGTTCTGATGACAACATTATCAAACAATTGTTTTTATATACTCATGAAATTATCATCATTGTCTTGTTGTCAGAACCTTTAACCCTTTCAGACCTGATTTTTTTTTGTTTCTTGTCCAGGTGTAATTAAATTTTTGTGGTTACGGGACACTAAAAATAATATAAATAAAATTAGAAAAAAAAATCTGATTTCATACTTTTTCAGAAAATCTGGTTTTTCTTTATGTGCACAATTGTGGACGTTCGTCATAGATAACGGTCCGAGGCTTTTTTACTTCCAATAAAAAGCTGTTATTTCTGTATATTTATATATATATTTATTATGTTTTATTATGACAAACTATACATATATAAGCTAAAGTAACAATATAATTATGAACTTTGGTTCGAATAGGAATTTATTATGCTCACTAGTCTATTTTTTAGCCTTTCATACCTAAGTACGTACCTAGGTATGAGAACCCAAAAAGCAATTTTTATATTTTGTAAGACAAATGTACAAAATGAAAACTAAAATGTACACGTGATTTTCCTTTGCATCCCACCATCTTGCAGCGTGTTCCTGCCTCATCATCATGTGCAGGAAAATGGCCTAAAGTGTCTCTTGCAATTTCAGTAGCAGGTCGAACTTCACTTGACTTTCTTGGTATTTTATGTGGAATGGGGCTGCTACCACTTGGACGACCTCGTTTGGCAGTTTTTGTTTTGTTTTGTAAAATCAAACTCTCAGCAAGTCGACGTCGAAAATGAAGTAGCATAAGTTGCTTCTTTTTTAGAGTCCCAAACAAATCATTATTATTTTGATACACTCGAAAAGTTTGGACAACAGCCAAATCCGAAGCGTGAAAAATCATGCAACGCGGCCATTTCTTCGATTTTATGAACGTTCTGTAGTAACTCATGCATTGGTCTAACAAATCAACGCCCCCCATAGCGTGATTATATTTTTTCACTACTTCCGGCCTTTCCACTTCTACATATCTCTTCTCTTTCTATTCCACATTCAAAATCTGTAGTAGATGGTAGGACGAGAAGTAGTTATCAGTGTATAGTTCATGACCCTTGCTCTCACCAATTCGTTCTGCAAGATGTAGAACTATTGTTGCGAATTTTCTTGATCAAATTATGATCCAGCTCTGGAGATGAACTTTGGTAAAGTACAAAATCATATACCTGTGTTTGCCACACAAAAAGAATATTTTGAGCCCATACGGACAAGGTTTCCCAAGGTTTCATCTGGATCAAACATTTTACAATATTCACGCCTGAAAATAAAGAAAAAACATGTAAAATAAATAAATAAGTAACTTTCTAAAACTATTTGGCACAATTTATAAGAAAATTATTGAAATTTATCAACTATACCACATCTAATTACGTACTTTGCATGTTTCGAAAAAGTACACTTGTGCCGGTTGTGCGCATTTGAGGACAAAGCAAAAAAACAAGTTTTATTTTATAAATAACGATGAATCGTAATAACAAACACATTTACGATGACAGTAAAGATATAAATAATAGATATATATTTATTACATGTCGATATTTTAAATAAAATCATTTTATTTAGGTACAAAAGAAACGCTTACCTGTGCGCCTCAAAACTTTGCCGGCTACCTGTAAAAACTTGATCGAAAGTTGGAAAAGTGTAGTAAAAGATGGCGTTCCTAGTACCGTTTTCGATACTTTATAATGTGCGCAAAAGGGCACAATCGTTTTCAACTAAAATTTAATAGGTTTTAATACATAAATATTTTTCTAAACTTTGTGTCCTCAATTGTGGACGTGGGGTCTGAAAGGGTTAATAACAACAACATCTTACAAAACCATTTTTCTGCTATATTCGACAAAAATATTATACATTTTACGTGCTTTTCAGCGTAACAAAACCTGTATAATATTGTATGAAGCCAGTTTTGTATCTTCTTTTTTTAATACAACATCATAACGGTATAAATTAAATAAATACATTTACACATCCATAAAACCGATTGGAAAGTTTTTGTTGCGACGGAATCAATAAAATAAAAGGAAGACGTTTGACGGAAGCGGTACCTACGGACCCAACTCTAATCTGACACATTACATAAGTTTTGAGATGAAAGGCTTCGTTGAGAATTAATTCTTTAACGTCTTCGTCACTTTGATTCAAGGAAGCTTCAAAGGACGCAACGTGAAAAGTTATCATGTATAGGTATCGCCAAACTTCTAGTTTCATAAATTACAACGCGCGCATCGGCACCCCTTCGATACCTGTTTTTAGTTACTGCGCAGCTACTCGTAGCAACATCAGAGCGAAATAGATGTATGGCAATATAGCGAACAAGATCAATATCCAGCTATCTGCTTAGCGCACAGTGAGTTATAAAAGGATGACAAACTAAAAATTAACATATTGTTAAACACGTCACAGAAGAATAAAGATATGCTATTGCTTTTAGCATATCTTTATTTTTATAACTTCTCAAAGGCCTGACGTCAAAGAATTAATTTCCCAAACGATATTACATGTCAAACTATTTCATTAATCTGGAATGCATAAAAAACAAAACAAATAACGAAATAAGCGAGCGTCTGGAGTCCCTATTACCCATTATAACAGAAACTATAATCCAACGTTTAACCTACGCAAGCTCTATAATTTCTACATATCACAGTCACGGTAAACAAATGCATATAATGTTGAATCATACGATCCCAATAATATCTGAAAAATTCTATAATTATATAACCCGTGTCGAAATTATACTATAGTTTAGATTTTTCCATAAATCTTCCTTCTCCTTCCTCCATTTGGATTTTTTTGCCAACAGTTCAAACAGGTTGAGCCACTTTTCTATTTAATATATTTGTTTTAATTTCACGGGTTATGCAAACCAAAATCATGAATTAAATAAGTATTAATTATATTGGGATGCGAATGTTTTTATACTCTCAAGAACCAATGATGTAGGTATCTTATGTAAGAAATTTGTGAAACATTACTAAAATCGTACTACAAAAACCATAAAAATAATATAATTCACTTACTACACCAAAAGTGATACACAGACAACTACACCTAAAGCTAACAATAAGTGTCAAAAGTTAAAACTTAACTCTACAGTACATCAAATATTGATAATATAAATAACATATCGATTTAAGTATGAAGATCATTATACTTTGTTATATATCTCTAATAACTTTGTGATTTTTAAATAATATTTTTTTCTTTCTCGATTTCAAATGCACACGTAAGCCAATTCTAAATACTTCTCTACCCATTCCTAGCCATAATCTCGCAAACAAATCGTTATATTGTCAACAACTGATCTCTAATCGTGGTTAACGATTATCAACCTTATTACCAATTGACTTCGAAGCCAGAAAGAATAAGCAGAACCTTATTGTTTTAGCAAAAGGTTGAGAATCGTATTCACGGTTAAGACCCATACTATAAAAATACATTAAATCGAGCACTCGATATCGTCAAGATGTAAAACTAGTATGCTTGAATATAAGCATTTTAAGCGTTATCGTATAAAATGTTAAATGTGACTTAGTATTTAGACAAATATAAAAATTCCCAATGGACAGAGCTCAATTTAACCTACCAATTAGCCACCTAACCATGTAACTTCAAAATATAGGCATCAATTTTATATTACCCTTGTTACTTGATCCTATTAAACTTCCAATGAAAGCCTCCGGCTATATTAAAGTTATATGATTAGCACACTGGTCGTATAAAATTACTGAGAAAGTTCAAATAAAGTAGAGACAGCGGGAAACTGAATCGCTACATGGATGTAATGTTTACCGAGAGTACCCGGAGGAGCCACTGACCTCGTTCCCTTCGGTGGCCCGAGCCTAGCGCGCCACTAAGTGGATACTCGCTCCCGTTCATTTAGCGGGTTTATGATGATGTGATCAAGTACTGTTGAAAATACCTGATTGGCGCCGCCCTAGGCTAGTTTGCCCCCTTAAACCATAAATTAGGCACACCTAGGCATAGGTTCTCCTTATCAACCCATAAGCAAACAATCAAGACCAAATAATGAATGAGATTTAAAATAGCGATAAATATTTAAATATTTTTACAGTTTTCTTGTTATTTAGATTACACACTATTAATAATCCCGTTAACGCCTCGAAGCTAAATACATATATTTTTTAACCAACTCCGGATTCACGTCAATATTCTTACAGATATGTGTCGAGAGGAAAATAACGAGACGACAAGAGGACCCGCTATTTATAATCCCATTCTTAAATTGATCGTGTTGTACCTACATATGAAGTCGGTAGTCTATACAGAGCTACTGGAGTCTCCGGGGAAGTGAAGCTGATTATCACCACCACAGCTAGGTGTCGGTGACGATGGAGGGTCCAGTGAAGCGCGCGAAGCGGAGCTGAAACTGCTCGAGCTGAGCTCTTCCTGTTCCGCTTCATAACGACCGCCTGTTGGTATAACTGGAAATTAAAGAAATACAAATAAGTAAATGTTAAACTCCAGTTAGTACATCGAGATTTAATAAAAAATATCAAAAAGTATGTATTTGCATTATTCGCTTTCATATCTTTCAGTCTTTTTACTTTTATTTTTATTAACAGACTTTATATTAAAGTTGAATTTAGTATTTATTTGACGAAACCTACATTGTTCTCCCATACTTTTGCCACATTATGTTCATGGCAAGATTGTTAAAAGAAGACTTTAAAAGAGTATCCATGGAGTTTCTTGCCGGTTCTTCTCCATAGGACCAACTTATTGGAACCGTGCAACTAGAGTCCTATAACGTTTCATAAGTGCCTGTATTAGGTTTATTTGAAATAAAAACAATTCTATCTATCTATCTATCATTTGATCACCACAATGCCAAACTTCGGGTTGCTATTGAGAATTTTTTTAGAAGATAAAAAAGAATAACTCTCTGCCCGGTTCGAATTAAGCCCAGGACTGACCACTCGATCATTGAGGCAGTCAGCTTGTAATTTGAAGGTATCAAAATAAAACTGCCAAAATGCTGTTTTTGAATTCTCATCTTTATTAGGTAGATACTATCCTGATTTTTAAAACACTCCATAACATTATCAACAAAATAATACAGCCAAAGTATACATTACACGCGCGAACATTTAAATTTAGCATATGTTACATGACAACTGTTATATTGGGTCACTAGACCTGCACAAAGGCGTTTACAAAATCTATGTATTTTATCAAGCTCACATATTTTGCCCGGTCATTTAATGTACATTTCTTTTTTTATTCGTCTGAAATTCAACGTCAAAAAATTGAACTATTTTTTTTATCTGAACTAAATTAAAATGTGGTTAATAATTATGTGTTAAGAACTTGTTGAACTTGAACAACACTCAAGTTAAAATCGAAATATAATATTCTTAAGGTACATTTTATTATGCACTTGATGTTAATTTCTTAATGGCTCTCTACTTTCAATACATTCAACATTTCCTGCAGTTTATAAGCTATTATTATGCTTCTTTACAACATCTTATTGCTGTTTCTAATTAGAAGACAAAGTAACAATGCAAATTGTTAAGTTATACAAAAGTCTATAGAATTATTAGGTTGAACTATTATTTACATCATGTAATGCTTTACAGTTTTACTGGTAAATATTTGGTCAGGATAAGTTAGGAAATTAAAACCAAAATAATTAAATTAAGTAAAATAACAATTTAAATAATTTCACGTGTTAGCCAAGTTTAATACGATGAGAACAAAATTTTGATTAAGAAGCTATAAATCCCGCAATAAAAAAATAAAAATAATTTCCGAAAATATAGGAATATTATTCCCCTAAAACAAGTAGATGTTTTTATCACCAACATTATTTTCGCTCCGAAAATTATATTTCGTAAGCTGCCGTTAGTAACTGACTAAATAAAACATAAATCATATGATACGTAATAAGAATACGTAGTTACCAATATCAATGGAACATTTTAGTTATGTTACCAAATTAAATTACCAAAATAAGTACTACTTATTTGAAAAGACCAAAGTAGTGATGTAAAATCGCACCCTGAATATGGTTAGATTCGAATCAAACCAATAAATATACTAACTAAACATGCTCCATTCGATCCAGAGGTAAAATTTTGGACTTACAAGTTTATAATTTAGATCTTTTCTGAAAACTATATTATGATTTTGGAGATCGTAATAACCAATTCATTTACAACAATAATTTCATAATTTAATTTCATTCATTTACTACAATGAATAAGTCTTTTTGATAAAACTACGACCAAATCACTAATATTTATATTTTATTGGAACTAAAAATATGAAAACCTAAAATTAATATTCATCGTCAGATTATAAATATTATGCACCAACTACGTATAATATGCTTACAAATAATCGAACTAATATCACCGAAAAAAAAATGATTAATCGTGAATTAGATAAAAAATAAATATTTGTCATGATTCAACATATTAAAGCTAAATAAAAATTATAATAAAACATTGGTTAATAAATAATACTTGTCGATAGTTACGATATATTTGTACAAGAAGACAGCCGTACATGGGAGAAGGTATTTTATACCGGTGTGACTAAGTCGTAAGCGTTGAGCTGTGTCTGAATTAAACGTAACACTAGATTTGCCTTTTTGCGCCATTCCAACCAAGCACAATGTTTGACATACATTAATAGATAAGAATCTAATTCCTAGCAAGTCAAACCCAACCTAAAATAGGTTTTTAGTATATGTACTTAAGCGAAATAGCTACAAGGCAACTTCAGAAAGGATTATTTACAAAAAAAAAATCGAAAAATAAAGCCAAAAAGTAAAATCAAATTATCTAACAAATTTTTGTTGTCTTTGGTGGGCCAATTTTTCGCAAATCAATCGAAACGAAATATTGTAATGTCTATTTCAGACACAGCTGTTTGAGGCAAAGCAATACAATAAATTAATACTGAGGTACGATCGCAATATGATTACATAAATAATTAAAATGAGCCTCAATTATATTAAGGTCAACATGAACGCTTCTATGTATAGCAAAAGCAAACACCCTCAAGTAACTGATTGCGCAAAATATATAATATACTGTGTTCATATATCAAGGTCAAGCTTATAATCTTATAGGACAGGTAAGCAATGTTCGTTATATACTGGCCTTTAAAAAGCTCTTGTGTAGCGCATAGAAAAAAGTGTTTTCCACAATGTATGCAATTTTATTCGTCTACACCTAATAACTAAATAAACAAAAGATAAGTACTTAGAGGAGTACCTTTATACAAAAAATGTATCAGGATTTCTATGAAGACCATTGCACCGATTAAGGATTCGATAATATCAAAATTTTGCCAAAGAAAACTATCATTACGAGTATATTATTATTAATTTAAAACTTCCGAAATTTTTGGATTTTTTGGTCTTCATAAAAATCCTAATGTGATTTATTTTTTGTGTTTTGCTAGGTTTTTACATTTTTATGTTTATTTTTTTGATATGACATATAATACCGCTACTGAACAACGATAAAATGTTATTGCCTTACATAATACTGTGAGGCTTTAGTAGCAAATATTTTAAAATCACTTTTTTTTACAAACATTTTAAGTTTTTTTTTTTGTCTTTTACCTGTGCTTAATCACAATAATTGCATTACTTAACTAAAATTACTACAACAGCAGCAAATGTTGGATTCTAATCGCGTAAAACAGACATATCCTGCTTACGTCACCTTACCTCGTAAGTCTCGGTAACGTTTTATTCAAAAGTAATGTTACACCGGAAGATCAGTTTAGAACATAAAACTACAATTACCTATACAGGTTCCTGTACATAATTGAAAATACTATTAATACTACAGGTTAGTATGCTACACACAAAAAGTTAGGAAAATAGATCTAAGGCTTAAAACATATTTCAAGTAATATTCTGCGCAAACTTTCGAAACATATTGTACTTAAACACCATTTATTAGAGTTGAAAATGTTGTTTTACTGCATAATATTTCAAATAACTTAAACATAAAATACACTTAGGAATATTCTAATACCATATGAAAGGTTTGAAATAGTTGGTGTAAATTTATACCGTAACGTAAGCTGAATATGTCACAAATTTAAACTACAATAAATATTGCAAAATTCGAACCATTGAATATTAATATCGCTGAACACATTTTATTACTTTTTCTTTTTACGCGATTTCTTAGACTTATTTGATTGCTTTGACGAAGGCATGGTTACATTAGAAGCACCGGTTGATTTCTTATCCTCCTTGTCGCTATCCGTGGACACTACTGGTGATGTGTTGTCATCATCCGATGACTTTTCCATCAACTCCATTTCCTTATCCTCTAATTTATCTTCATCAATCTTCACCTCTTGCGTAGTTATTTTATCATTTTCAACTACACTAAATCCTTTCTCTCTTTTTAGAGGAACTTTTTCTAAATCTATCAGATTGAACGCGCTTGATTCTATGGCTTTGCTTGTGGTTTCTTTTATGGTCGACAGTATATTATCTATGTTTATCTTGCATATAGGACTTGTTATATTCCCATCGTTCATTTCCAGAAGACTGTCCCGCATTACTTCCAATTTAAAATCATCTAATCCGAAATCCAAGGGTTCTAGGGGAGGTAAATCGAGAACTGAATGATGTTCTTCAACGAAGTTTAATTCTGAAGGCGCATCACATTCAGCTACCATTATATCGGTTCTCTTACAGAGCTCGATTAGTTTTTCTTGCAACGACACTTGAGTGGAAGACCCTGCTTCTTCATCCAAATCTTTAGTTTTAATTATCTTTTCTATTTTTTCGTCTTTCTTTTCTATTTCTACTTTTCCCTCAACAACCTTTTCTTCTTTTTTGGTGTTCTTAGACGCAGCGATAGAGCTCCAAGATTTAATCGGTTTTTCAACAATTTCTACCTCTTGAGTCTTTTTCTCAGGTTGAGGCGACTTCTTGCGTATTTTAGTGCCTTTAGTAATTTGAATTTCAGGGAATTCTTCTTTCATGGTATCAATCACGTAGACGTCTTTGACATCTGCTTCATAACGTTTTTCTGTAGATTTGCGATCAGAATAAGGCGATAGTGACTTGCCTTTCTTAGCCTTTGGCGACTCTTTCAAAGTTGTTGTACTGTCGCCAGTTCCTTCAGTTACTTTAAGAGTATCTGTTTTAGGGACTTCTATTTCTACTTCTTTTGGTTTTATTTTCAAACCGAATTCAGGCACAAAATCAATTTGTATAACATCTTCATTATTCTTCTTAGTTTTAGGTGCGGCAGTAATTTCTGGTTCGTCTAGAGACCAAACATCTTTAGTTTCAAAATAATCCCTTCTTTCTGGAGTGACACTTTTAGAGGAACGTGTCTTTTTGGCTTTAGCCAAGTAAGAAATTGGTTCAAGATCCTCGAATGGCGTTGAGATTGAAACCAGTTCACCACTAGATGGTTGTGGTTTATCATCGATCGCATGTATTTCGACAAATGTGTCCTCATCTTTAGTCTGAGCGTCATCTTGAGACTTCTTAGCTTTACGACCCTTTTTGGATTTCGGTTTGGTTTCCTCAATCGTTTTTTCATCTACTGGCGGACTACTAAACATTACTGGTTTCTCTGGCTCATTCAGAAGCATATCCCAGGCTTGTTCCTCAGTTTTTATATCTGTCACCACTTTTTCTTTCATAGACTTCGATTCGGAAGACTTTTTCTTTGTCGATACCTTCAAAGTAACGGCCACCGAGGAATTATCTTCTCGAGTATCTACTGTAGGAATATGGTCTTTTGAAGCATGTTCTTTCAAAGCTGACTCCCTTATAACGAATTCTTTAGGATCGGATTCCTTGGAAGTTTCCTTATGAATGGCTTCCTTGGAATAATCCTTGCGAGCCGGTTCCTTAGAATATTCCTTACGAATGTGATCCTTAGAAGTGGTATCTTTTGGAACACATTCATTAGGAACGGGTTCCTTAACAACGGGCACCTTAGGAACGATCTCTTTTGGAACTAATTCTTCAGGAAAGCTTTCTCCTGGAATAGACTGCCTTGAAGTAGTCTTCTTTGGAACGGTTTCTCTTGGTACATGCTCCTTGAGAACAGGTTCTTTTTGAACAGGTTCCATCTTATTTACTCTCTCTACCTTAGGAGTAGACTCTTTACGCTCCTGAACATTGCTCGACTTCAAAGTCCTCGCGTCCTCGTCACGAGGATGAGGGCTCTCTCTAATCCTACTAGATTTCTTATTTCTAGAAGTATCGTCGCTAGCGACTCTTTCGCTATCCGACTTCGGGGTGGGAGATTGTCTAACTCTATGTCGGGCGGCCGGCTGAATATCATCCGACGGCCTCTGTTTTGGCAGTGACTCGGGAGGCGCCTCGCAGCCTCGCTCGGCGACCGCCAAGCTTCTACTCGCACTCGAACTGGCATCCTTCACCTGACGCTCCGCCTCCTCGCCTACGCTATACTTATCTAAGTTAAAGGTATCGGGTCGCGACAGCGCTGCGGGGATGACGACGGCCGTGGACAGCGCGCTGGGCGCGGGCGGCGCGGGCGCGGCGTGCGCGGGCGGCGCGCGCTGCGCGGGGATGGTGGTGGTGCGCGGCAGCGGCTGCGCGGCGTCCTCGGGGCGCGCCTCGGGCGGCGCGGGCGCGCGCAGCACGGGCCGGAACGTGGCCTCGTCGCAGTTGGACGTGGCGTACGGCTCGGGCTCGGGCGCGCGCGGCGCGGGCGGCGCAGGCTGCACCACGGTGCCCAGCGGGTCCACGGCGCGCACCACCACGGTGCCCGGCGGGTCCACGCCGGCGCGCGCCCAGCGCTGCCCCGGCCCAGTGCCGCTGTCGCGCGCCGCCCCTATACGAAACCGAAGGCAACCATTACTGTGTGTGCGGAGGAGGCGGAGACAGAGGAGGTCGCCGACGTGGGCGGTACGCGAGCCAAGGGGGTGTCGCGAGGGTGCCTTTGGCTTCGGTATAGGGCCGGGGGCGGTCTTACGCTCCGTGCGCGGCGCTCCGTCGGCGGCTCCTCCGCTTGCTTCGCTCTTGGATATTCACTCGATGGTAAACAAAATCCAAAAACGTTGCACTCGCGAGAAACGAATACCAATGTATTTATAATTCCGTGAACGCGATTTGTAATTTAAGCATTCATTTTCTTTTGCTTTAAATCACACTCCTTACCGTTTATATAGGAACGAAAGTTTAATAAAAATACTATCAAATCACTTAGAACCACGTTAACACAAAGGCAATACATTATCATATCAATTAACGATGACTTAGTTCCTTAATCATCATCGGATTTGGTACTGTGATATCCCTTTGGAATTGTTAAAGTGTGACCAAATACTGAATGTTATACCGAAAGATGTTAGGTTATGATCATTAAAAATCATAACTAATCGCTTATATAATTCTGAACGATAAACACGATTAGGGGATTGCATTGTATAGTGAAGTGTATGTTCACAAGTCTAATATCTTAAGTTTGTTCACTTTTTATGATTTTATCAAGACACCTTTATTTTTGAATACCATGACGGGTCGTGCAAAATCATTGTCCCAGTCAAAAATAGACCAAAACTCGACAAGACACTCAACTTCGAAAAGATTCAAGTAATAAGATTTGTAATTGCATTATATTAATTCCAGAGAGAAAAATGCCTATTACATTAACACTCCAACGGCAGCGTACTTCAGAGGTTTTACAAAAAACATGTAACATACCGTGATCCTCCTTCATGGCCTCCGCGAGATCCTCTCTTAGTTGCACGTCGCACACGGAAGCAGCGCGCCCACTTTCAGCTAATAGTGACTTGCGGCGAAAACTGTCCGATGGAGAGTGTTCTAGGGAACCTGCCGACGAGATATGTATGTTTTGAGAATTGTGGTACAAAATTATAGAGAAAATTGTAACATTTCATTTTAAAAATCTTTATAATATCGTAAGTATGTAAGTAACTATCTACTTTGTCGATAACTGGCGGTAAACAACTGTTTCTCATCTGTCGTGTCGACACAAGCTACCACATGGAAATCGCTCATTCTTTAGTGGAATGATTAGCCGGTCAATATTGATGGTATCAAGGCCGACTTCCCGGGGTGCACGACACAATCGGACGATCTAATTTTAATGACTTTTTCTATAGGAAGAGAGGCTGTAAAAGAGAAGAGGGCGAGAATTATCCCCCAGACCCCACAATGACAAATTACCATGACAAAAAATTTGATTTATTGGCCTAGTTACCGTAATAGTACCTTAAAGGTTTCACTCTCTGATTTATTTTAAATGCGCCTAGGGTTTCAAGGTTTTTAAGCCAAAAATTTGTATTCTACAATTAACAAGTACTGACTTGCGGAGCCGGAGTCGATGAGCACGGGCACGACGGGGCGCACGCCCGGCATGTTCACGGGGTTAGAGCGGGCAACACCGCGAGCTGCGCTTGTGTCTACTTCCACTGTTTCCGCTTCCGATAGCGATGAGTTTGATCTGGGAATAACAGTAACATCATAAAATATCACAAACAACAAATCAATATAGAGCTTGCAGCCATTCGGCCGCACTATGCTTATCATCGGTACAGTAAATGTTTAAAATTTTATAAAGTACAATTTGGTAAAATTTTAGGCACATCTTTATAGATGCCATCGCCTCCCAAGACATGCGCCTCTAGCAGATCCGTCGCACACGTAATACATTACCGCACGCCTGTATATAGCCGTACCGCTCGGACATATGCAATGAGCGAGCGGGACGACAATATACTTGTGGGCTAGCGACATGTAGTGATGAGACATTGTGCAAAATTCTTCCTGATCTACGATCGTACTCTGTTCAACTGCACTGTCACAAGTAATAGAAGAAGTTCCCGTGGGCATTTCGAAACATACTTTCTTAGAGCTCGTTTACACCTTCTAAGCAAACATGCTCTAATTTTCAAATGTCTGTTAATCTGTCACGATACTATAGTATAAGTATAGATTACAAACAGTTTATGTTCTACGTCCTTCCTACATTCGGTCACCGTGCAACGTATGTGAGGTAGGGTAAAATGACAGTCCGGATGTCAATGTGACAGTTCGGATACGTTTGGCTGAGACACTTACCCCGTGCAGTTATAAGTCTTGAAGACGAACTGTGGACCCATCCACAGTCGCCGGTGAGGTCCTGCATGCGTCACTATCTCCACTTGCGACAGCCATCGCTCTTCTTCACTCATACACATGTCAGCACACCTCTGCAACAATCGTTTTTAAATAAAATACTCATATTATATACAAGCACCGCCAAAAACTTTTTTTTTTTTTTTGGTATCCTCTGCGCGTTCTCATATACTAAACTACTAGAACCAAATTGTTCTGTAGGTGATCGATTGTAGGTCGTAAGGGGCGAGATGTCGGCGACCCCTGTATATGTGCACGTTACCCTGCAGGCCTGCGGCTGCAGCAGCGGGTTGGAGGGCGGCAGCGGCGCCAGCAGGTCGGCGGCCGCGGGCGGGCGCTGCAGCGGCCACTGCGACACCGGCTCCACCTCCAGCTCGATGGGGGAGTCGTAACTCGGGGCGAGATGTCGGCGACCCCTGTATATGTGCACGTTACCCTGCAGGCCTGCGGCTGCAGCAGCGGGTTGGAGGGCGGCAGCGGCGCCAGCAGGTCGGCGGCCGCGGGCGGGCGCTGCAGCGGCCACTGCGACACCGGCTCCACCTCCAGCTCGATGGGGGAGTCGTAACTCGGGGCGAGATGTCGGCGACCCCTGTATATGTGCACGTTACCCTGCAGGCCTGCGGCTGCAGCAGCGGGTTGGAGGGCGGCAGCGGCGCCAGCAGGTCGGCGGCCGCGGGCGGGCGCTGCAGCGGCCACTGCGACACCGGCTCCACCTCCAGCTCGATGGGGGAGTCGTCACAGATCTTCTCCTTTGGTAAGTCTGCACAATGAAAGACGAAAAAATTAATCAAAATATTTTTGTTATTCTTGGTAACTTCTGAATTTAGTTACGGCGCATGCGCATCTATATCCAGCAATTAATTTTTTAACTTGATCTATGGAAAGTGACTCACTGGCCAGCGGGCGAGGGTGCAGCAGCAGGTGTAACAAGGATCCGTTGTTAGCCATGAGGTACAACGCCGCAACCGGTGCGGGAGCTCGACCGCCCACCGCTGGGCCAAAACGTGCTCGCGCTAGCAGAGGGGCTGCGTTATTGTCCTCTGAGAGAGATGACAGACGCTGGCGACCTAGAAATGGAAAATTAATATATTTTATGTGAGTTCGTCGGGATGAGGTCGAGTCGTAGGTGAACTTACATAGCCGCACCATTCGTTTAGCGCCGATCTTGCAATGTTAATTAAGTTGTAAATCAAACATCAAGTGCTATAAATTCTCCGAGATCAATTAGTCCCGCACGACCTGCACTTAGCAGTATTTACGTTTACTCGGATACACAAGTGCCGTATTGAGCACTGATGCCTTCAGTTCAAGGCTTTTTTTTATTATTATTCCTGTATCTAATCTCCAATGAGTACTCACCGGAACTATTCCTGGTGATGGTGTGCGTGGGTATGTTAGCGGTGGGCCGCAGCTGCGCGAGGGGCGACAACGTTGTGGGCAGCGGGTACGGCGGCAGGCGAGGGTTCGGGAACCACGCGCCTTGGGACATGTTGTCGCCCACCTGATACCACAGTCTCGTTAGATATGAACTCCATAATATGGTAGATGACTACTAGTCATCTGACTTATTTTTTATGAACTGTCAAAAACGACATTTTGTACAAAAAATGTTTGGTATACAAAAGCGTGACGTCATAGTTTTTCATTGCCATTGACATATTTATTGTGATAAATAAAAAAATTAAAACGCCAAAGATAAGCAAGAGATAAGGTTTTACTGAGAATTTAGAAGGAAAACTATTTACCAAACAGAATTTACAATGTTTTTGATGCAGTCATCTATCGTACTATCAAACAAAGCGTTGGCGATCGCTTAGCCCGCTTAATTCAAATTTTACTTATTTTTCTTAAATTGTAGATCAATAATATTGAACTATACTTTATTTACAACTTCATACTTAAACATTTATTTGAAAATTGCCATCATAGCTATAAAGGTCAAAATCAGTGTAACTTTCAAAATAGTCAATTTTGGAGCTAAGTAGCCACGGTGACGGTTTATATGTCGTTATTTTAACACGAAATAGTCGCAATTAACCAAATAAAATTTAATTTGTCAGGCTAAACGAGCGTCTTCCACATTAATCATAAGTATCAAGCGGCGGAACTATGGAAGACAGTTACTTACTGTGGCGGCGGAGGCTCGTTTAGCTGCGGCGGTGTGTATGGGCAGGCCGGCCGAGCGATGGAAGCGCGACAGGCGGTTGACGACGCGCGGCTGCGTGTGAGTGCGGACGCCGATCGCGCCTCCATACGGACTGATCGCGAACACGTGCGTGGTACCGCGGAGCGTCGATACTGCAGCCCAACGGGAGTCGCACGAAATCGCTATGTCCTGGAATTGTATTAAAGGGATTTTAGGGTCTTATGGCTCCAGAACTATTTCAGAGAAACTTTAAGAACAAAGGTCGGTCTTCACCTGCACTTTAGCCGTGGTGTCGCCTCTGTGCAGTATGTACAGATGATGCACGGACGCGAGGCTCGCCCCACACGGGTGAGGGTTGATCCTAAACACGTGGAAGTCGTGTCCGCGCCGGTCTGCCGTCACCAGCAGCATGCCACTCGCGTCGAACTTCAAGGCTATGATCGCTTCGGAGTGGGCTATGAAGTGAGCCACTATGGGGTCGCATGGCTCTTCGCTATCTTGGCCATCTTCTTCCTCGTTACCCTGCAAATTAGGATAATTAATGCTATAATGTGATAACATAGGAAAGTTATAAGAAAAGGAGTGAGGTAAATGGTTTTGCTGTCAGGTCATCTCATTAGTTGCTAAAAGTTCAATTATTTGCACGTTTTGTTCAATAAAAAACAAAAACACATTTTGTTCAATAAAATTCTATGTGTTATGTTTTTTCAATAAAGTACCTCAATATCCAATATGGTAACGACCCCCGGCTGCTGTATATCAGCATTTGGCGGCGATGGGGACTGCGAGGTGCTTCGCCCCCCAGCTAAACTATGGGCCACGCTCTCTCCGAGCCCTCGTAGGCCCTTGCTGAGCGACTTTGCAGCGTGGAGCACCGTCGCTGTGTAGCTGGTTACGCCTTCACCTGAGAATTTTCCGGCTGTTATTGGATGTTCAAAGTACTTATATAATTACTCCATAAGTCCCCAAAAGGCATTAAGTGTAAAAATTTGACTGTACGCAATATATAGTAAAGTTTTTAAAGAGGACAGAACAAAGAGTTACTCTTTGTATAGTATGGCACAAAGGGCTAGTACCGAGCTAGCAAAGCCTAGTATACCTCCTTTGTTTAAAGTTATGATTCAACAAAAAAAATAAAAAAACTACTACCCAACGCAGACCGCCGCAATATGCAGATACGCACACATGCACAACCGATTAGTCACGCACAAGTATACATTCCAAACAATGATATGCACTAGCATAAGGTCAACAAAATTGATATATACATATACATATTACAAATAAGTCAACACCCGCTTGTTATAAACAAAAGAATTTAATTGGTGTTTATTTAAGGGTAACTGCGAATGTTTTACTTATATTATATACTACATTTGTGTATCCGGATAGTTATAAATACATATTACAATAGTTTTTATTTTTAGTACATCGATGAAGGTGTATTGCACTTTAGAAAGACGGGAGTAGAAATGCAAGAAATTAACACAAATCAGGCGCGTTCGCAGCCAAAGCATTGGGAAAGTCATATCAAAAGTAAAAATAAAAAAAAAATCTTGGTCATATTAATGTTGAGCAAATTAAACGATATTTCACAAAAAAAATATATAATATTACCTATAAATTCAAAAAACCTACCTATTTTTGAATTCATTGTTTACGTGTTTCAAGCCATAATATATAATTTAAATAAAGTAAAAAAATATAATTTAAATAAAGTTCTAGTTCAGTTCTTTATTTAAATTATATATATTTTTATTTTTTTTTATTTTAGGAGGTTTGTCAATTTGACGTGTACGATTGGGAAGGGGTCATGGTGAGAACCTTCATGGGCCATTCCTAGCCTGAGACGGGCGGAGAAGTGACTCTTACCAGTTAAACATGCTACGGTGCTCCATCTGATAGATTAGTTTGAGAGTCTTCTAAGAGTCTCCGAAGCCCGATAACCCTTAGAAGACTAAGGGGAGGCCATCATTTTTTTTTACAATCTCCACTTTGCGCATATATATCGTTCGGCGCTCCGATTGGTATAGAGCTCGGAGCGCCAGACGGGACGCGAAACGTGGGATCTGGATTTTGAAATAACTAAAAAACAGGGTCTCTGTTACTAAGCTCACAAAAACAAAATACGGAAGTTCTAAAATGACTTTGTGGTAGGTCAGTTCTGTATACACAATAATTGCATGTTATACAGGTATAGCATCGCGTGCACGAACTACCACTAACTATTCGAGGCAAATAGAACCTTGTTTGTTATTATTTATGTCATAAAAGCGTAAGCGCATATTAGTACGCTATAATAAATGTAAAGACTAAAAAGCTGTCGTAGTTTTCTTTACTTTACGGGTTACCATACAGTTTTATGCGTTTAGTTTTTATGCGTTAGTAAAACGGATTTTGCGATTTAGTTTCTTTAGTGATTCCAGAGTTGTATTATTTGACAATCCAAGATTAAATTACTGAACCAATTAAGCACGTAACGGCTCGTTTACAGTGGTTTTGCTATAACAAGGGTACGATATTATATCCAACCAGCTGTTAATTAAGCAAATTAAACTACGACAGTTTTTGCTTATCGTTTAATTATTAATCACTAAAGAAACTAAATCGCAAAATCAGTTTTACTAACGCATAAAACTGTATGGTAACCCGTTGTCCAACTAATCACGTCGAAAAACTAATAATAATGACCGAATCAATTGTTCGAAAAAAAAAAACACCGAAATTTAACAAAACACAGACAATGTAAAAAGTTTATCCTTGCCTTTTTTCAGTGATTCTAAAATAGCTTGCACTTTATGCAGTTAGCAACATGCAGACATACTGCGGCGCATACTTAAATGTGAAGGTGCTAATAAATTATGTACCCCTCCCCCGGTGACATTGAAACAATACGTGTAAATACGTAGCTGCATTGCGATCTATCATGAATAATACAGCTAGTGGAACCAGACATTGCCTCATTGTTTCAGTAGTCGCAAGCACGACTAAGCGTGAGGGTCCTGGGTTCGATTCCCGGGTCGGGCGGTATATCATTAACATAACGGAATTTTGCCCGTTCAATGGCATTTACAATTTAATATAATAAAAGAGAAACAAATTTGAATCTGCCAACGTATATTATGGTATCTGCAATAAATTTATTAAATGTTTAAAATGTGATTATACTTGTAAAATTTCACAGTGTTCCTTCAATATAAGATATTATGTTACTAAGAAGGAATTAATCCTTATGATTGACGCTTTCGATCATCAATAAAAATACAGCTTTTTTAACATTTTTTCGGTTCTAATCCTAGTTGAAGTAAACTACTTTTTAAAAATCTTTGAATGCAGTATTACTTTCTAAAAATAAAATAATGTCTCCATGAAGCAAAATATCCTATCTACAATACTTATACAACTTTCCCTCCGTGTCCCATAGCCTTGGGATGGACACCCTGTATAATAACTTCCAAACTTCCAAAATAGAACTCAATTCTATATGCAGTTCTTTTAGATCAATCAATAGTAATTAAATATAATATTCTGTTATTCACTATACGTGAATGGAAAATAAACCGATCGGAAATTAACTCTACAGACCAGAGTTGGCAAACCTGTCGTACGCTACAAAATAATATCACCACGGAATTAATTGATGGGATAAATCAAAAGGTATTAGGAATGTGTTTCCTCTTGCCAAAAATATTTGTCGACACGTCGTTGTCAAGTAAAATATATCTTTATAAACTAGGAACGTGAATGTTAAAGGTACAGCTTTTTTGTTATATGGTGTCTTTAAAATGTTGGTTCAATTTTGTTGTAAGATATAATTGCTCGATATTATCACTCAACAACAAGTGTCAGTGAACTCAAATTTGTTGATTGATCGTCCTATAATTGTCGCTCTATCATTGTGAGTTTCTACGCTTTCACTAGACATTGTAAGCAGTACTTAGGTTTCAAAAAAATCTTACCTTCACACCCTCCACTGCTCCTCTTTGACTGATTAAGTTTTTTATCAGCGTAAGCCAGCCAGCGGTCTCCTAGTGCCAAGGGGTTGATAGGCAAGCTGCCGCCCAAAGGACACGGGCAGGGGTAACAAGTAGTGACGGCCATTCGGTCTTCTAGCGTCGCGGCGTCAAACACAGCAAAGCGTTCGGAGAAGGAAATAACCACTGAACGCTTGTTCGCCAACACATCGAGGATTTGGTTCTTGAATTTTATGCTTTTTACCTGTTGAGAGTTGAATGATTTTGCTTAAATCCTATTTCAAAAGAAAATCGGTAAAATACTGATCCTTGGTTAAAGCAATTTCTCAAAAAGGCAATTTTATATTATTTGGTCATATTGGGTCCTTTTTAGGCCTTAACAGGGATGGGATAGGACTTCAACATGAATGTTTATATATAATGAGAATACTACTCGTATGTATATTTCATGGCTACTACCCTTGAACTTCCCCATCACCGACAATCCTTCTCATTGTTACGCTTAGCTCAAATATATACGTGATTTACCCTGTCGCTCCCCCGTAATGACATCACAGTCATGTTTCCTCACCACTTCTGATAAAAGGGGCATATTCAGTTTATTGCCCGAATGCATATCGCAGTAATGAGAAGCGATAGTGTCTTATAGTATTCAGCATATTATGACTACCTACATTGATATGGTAATCGTACACGTGTAAGTCTAGGTCAATGCCTCTGTGTACCTACTACATTTTATTTTTTATTTTTTTTAGAACGACTGTTGTCTGATAACAGGATTTCTTCTGTATCGTGGATACAGTTCATACATGTAATTCTCACACGCACACATCTAGTATATAGAAATATTTTTTTCATATGGGCATCAAATTCGTGACCTTTAACTGAAAGAGCCAATGGCGTAGGCTGGGCCGTAAAAATCATATTGGTTAAAAGGTTTGACTATTCCTGTGTGTAGAGTCTTTAGTATGAAGAGAAATGGATATTAATAAAACTGACCTGTTCACCACCTCTAATAGATATAAAGCTGAGCGAGCAAAACGACGGGCCTGGGCTGGCAGAGTCACACAAGGCGATAAGGGGCCTCTTCGATGCAAAGCAGTCGCCGTGCTGCGGAGTTGGCAGTATACGGAGCACCCTCACTGTGCCTTGTCGCCATGACAACACCTCCTGGGCCTCCCCACTGGGCGGGATAAGCCAGACTTGGACACCGGATCCGTAACCCAGGATTAAGAGGAGTGGGGAGACGTCGTTGTCACTGTCTCCTTCAGGTGTTGGCTCGTTTATATCCGCCGTTTCAAATCTGTATAAATAAATCGCTACGTGAAATAGCCGCAGAAGTGTTTCGTTTTATTTTCGAAGCCGAATTTTCGTAATACGAATGGCATCACTTTACTCTTTGAGTATTATCAGAATCTGCCTGTGTGCTAATGATGGTCTTTGCAGTTTGCCATGAGAAAATGAAACATCATAATATATAACACTTAGAATGAGTTTACTCTACTTTTTTTTCTAATGGATTACTCCATTCCCTGAGGTATTAGCAGACATGTTCTGGAATGCAAATAGTGATAAAAAAACATTACCTCGCCCACTGTATAACATCTTTGGGGTCAACAGTCGAGGACGATGAGAGCGTGACGTCGTTAATGAACCCCGAGACGGCGTCGATGATGCTGCGGTCGCTCGGCGGCTGGGACGGCACGGTGAGCGGCCCGCCCGACCGCACGTGCCGCGGCGACTCCGCTGACATGCTGTGTGAGCGTCGCCTGCGGGGAATATTCAGTTTATCATCAGCGTCAGGTCTGTATTCCCCATAGGATTAGGCAGATGGTGTATTGCTATATACTAACATCACGCCTTTGGGACTTTTAATGACATCTACCAGACATAATTGCAAGCTTGGGGCAGCTTCTGACCCGGTAATCGAAACCAGGACCAATTTAAGAGACCTATGGGGTAGTTCTGAATTAAATAATCAAAAGCCTAGGTATCAATATAGAAAGCACAATAATCACTCAATTTTTCAAAGTACTCCGATTATAATTAAAAATATATACATATTACAAAATAGGTCTACAGGCCTCATAGAAAACTCCACCTATGTTTGAACAGTTTGGTTATAATATAATTATGGCTGCAAAGTATTTTGATAAATCTTCCTTACTAGTAGATAATTAACTTAAATTAATATTTTATTAAATACTTAATTCATGATACTATTGCGAATAAGTTAGCCTTTAAACAGGAACACTTATCTATGGTGACAAAGAGCAATATAAATATAATTTAATAATAACCTTTGATGCCTTACTTTTATTATTCTTATTCCACAACAACACAAATACTATTTTGTAATTCAGAGAAACAGTGCACCAAAAGAAATGAAAATAAATTCTAAAAAACAAATGAAAAACATTTCAGATTACCATCACATTTACAAAAAAGTTGTCCTATCAGACCAGCTTGGTATTTAGAACAATTTGTGACATGCTAAGCTCATATTAAAAACAATCTTCTTCTGTAAATCAGCCATTCTGAAATAGTGGTATCGAGGCTGACTGCCCAGAGTGGACTGTATGTGGAGTGTTATCTATATGTGATGTTAAATCATGAAAATGTTGAAAATAAAAATAATCATTTTCTGTCTTGGAAAAAATATCTATACATATAATAAAATTATAACAGGCTCATGTCTGTACATAATAGATATTAGAGAAAAACTAATATGGGGGTCTTTATTAGAGCAACAGAAGCCAAAACAACAGTTTTTAGTATTTTTGTCTATCTGTATGTTTGTACACGCATCACGCAAAAACAACTGCATGGAATTGAATGCAGTTTCCACCTATGTATTGCTAGAGGTGTAACTTAAAATATAGGCTCCATTGTACTGCAGGAAAATATCAGATTCTAAATTCCATGCATACGAAATCATGGGCAAAAGCTAGTCTACAATATTGCTGTTTTTTAAAACCTAGAGTTCCTATATCTACAATAAAGATTACAATTTTACTATGCAATACAAAGGGAATTGATGCAGCAGATAAGGAAAATGGTTATCAAAGTTAACAACAACGAGCAGATTATAATATGACCTTGACCATTCTTATAATATAACCTTGGATTCTGTTTATATACAAATAGTCATCATCATCAACTTTTCATAATAAATTCGCTTTCAATTGTACTAAAAAATTACAGCATTCTTTTAAACAATTACTAAAAGAAATTTTTCTCCAATAATGTACCAGTCATTTAATTATTATATGATTACTATTATGTGGGTCAGAGATATACAAATTTCACTATTGATTCATTAATTTGCTGTTAATGAGATGAAAAAATATAAATTAAATGTAAAAAACATTAAAAACAATATCTAAAGTGGTTTTAGGGTTCTTCAAACAATTACTAATGAGTAAAACATTTTACATTACAAAACAATATTTACCTACCTCTATTGTTCAGTCCCCATTTAAAAAATAGGGCAGCGTAAGTATTTCGAAAATAGATCGAAATATTATAATGATAAAGATTACATAAGTAGGTAAAAACAAATCAATGTCACGCCACCTTATAAAAATTTGGTCTTCAAATTAAAAACATCAAAATGTTTGTTGTTTCGAAACAGCTGGTAGCACTATATATCTACACACAACTATATACTTCAATCATATAAGGGGACCGAGGACAAAGGAAATCGATGAAGTTTATGCACCCTACTCTATGACAAAATCTAACTATACTAAACCGTATTAAGAACATAAATGCGTCTTACATAACACACTCACCTTGTTTACGAAAACAATTCTCATTTTAAATCCATTTTCGTGTAAAATGCTATTGCGTCGTATTGGCAGTCGAAAACAATGACGTCACACGAATAAAAACAAAACTTAAACTAACATCACTCACTCGCGCACTCAATCAATTATTTCATTAATATAACTCTCATCAAATAAATAAATCAAAAATAAATTAGATTTTATGTACAAAATATACAACAATTTACGAAACAGATGATTTGAATGACAATACCCGAACGCCCACTTGTTCGTTTTGAAGCTGTGTGTGTGCATCATACGACAAAGCATTCATTCTATTTGTATACAAATACACACATACACCATTTTGTCACTGTGTGGAAAAACACTACGTCAAATACAATGTTTCTTCACAGACGTGACAAAAATCTTCAGTTCAAAATAAATAGGTATCCTTGATGAATTAAAAAATGTATTGTTAAACCGATTTAAAATACAACTTCTAGAAACATTAATATTTATAAAATTGTCCATATGTCATGTTAAAGTTCCTACCATGCATTGTTGCTAGGTATATACACCAATATTTTTAATTGTTTTTGTTACTGATCCCAACATAATACCTATCGTTTTGGTGTCATTATCATCAGCTACCTCGGAAAAAGCCCAATGATAGGTCCTATCTTCGTAGTGGGTGAAGACCGTATCATTGTAGTCTTTGGACCGTATTATACCTACCATTACCTTTCATAATACATACTCTTTGATCCTTTGATCGAACACCCGTAGAATGTTCCGTTTCTTGCAGAATGTTGATTTTATGTTAAATTATATAAATTTAGTTTAACCAACATACTTCATTGTTTTCACTTAATATTTTTTAAGTGAGTATATATTTTATGATGAAATACTATGACGTAAATATTTTCAGCGATTTTAAGCCAATTCTTTGACGTACCTATCAAAATTGCCAAGTTTATTGCCAAAGTAAGCTGCTAAAAATTATAGAGGAACTGTGGGGACAAATTAATTAGAATCATGTTGCTTTCACTATTTCATGTTCTTATTTTATTTTTATTTACATGCAAGTTCACTCCCTCTTACTCAAGTGGAACAAAAAATAACATTGTAATTATTTTGGTCGATGACTTGCGCCATCTTACGGGCGAAACGATTAACTTGCCAAATATTAAAGAAATCGCGGATGCAGGTGCTAATTTCAAAAATGCATTTGCGCAGGTATCACTATGTTACTACCTAGTTGAGTTGATTTTATCTTAGTGATATATTTACCGTAAGTTCAGCTGAAGGGTTGTTACACTTTACAAACTGTTGTTGTTTTAATTACTCGTTGGAGTCTTAATTAGTTACTGTAGGTTCAGGTGAATCTCAGATAAAATTAATATTTTAATGTTCTTAAAACTGTCATTCTTTCAGCAAGCTCTCTGCGCTCCCAGCCGAAACTCAATGCTAACTGGCCGTCGTCCCGACTCATTACGCTTATATGACTTTTATAGCTACTGGAGAGATACAGTCGGCAATTTCAGTACCCTCCCACAATTCTTCAAAGAAAATGGGTACGAAACTTATTCTGTCGGCAAAGTCTTCCATCCGGGACCGAGTTCTAACTTTACAGATGATTACCCCTACAGCTGGTCTCATCTTCCCTACCACCCTCCGACTGAGAAATATAAGGACGCTGCTGTGTGCAAGGATACGGTTACTAAGAAACTCCAAAAAAATCTTGTGTGTCCTGTAAATATTTTGAATCAACCAGGCGGTACCTTGCCGGATTTAGAATCTTTGGAATACGCAGTGAATATACTGTCAAATAGGAACAACAGTCAACCATTTTTTCTTGCAGTTGGGTTTTATAAGCCTCACATACCAATAAAGTTTCCAAAAGAGTATCTTGGTGAGTACCGAACTACCTTAATTTTATTCTATAGGTATATAAATATTACATTAATTAATAGACACGATCTGCGGTCCCAAACCTATTAATTTTAGCATATTTTTTTCCTTGTTTCGTTTGACAACTATATATTATCAACATGACTATACAATGACATAACATAGCATCACCCCATTATTGCCCGAAGGGTTAGGCAGAGGTGTTCTATTTTATACCCACATTTCGCCGATGCATGCATAGGGACAGTTCCAGACTCCGTGCTGCTACTTTTGACGACACTGCCCGACCCGCGAATCAAACCTAGGACCTCACATTCAGTAGTCGCGCTTTTGACCACTAGACCAATGAGTCTACATATATAGTACCTATATTTAAAAATGTGTTACGTAACACATTTTTATATTAGGTGGCGTAAAAAAAAAACAACTTATATAAAATATATTAAATTCAATTTATTTATCTAAATTCCGTACTTATTTACTTACACTTTCAGAAAGGATACCAATAGCCAAAGTAAAGCCCCAAAAGCATCCATACATGTCTCCAAGCATTCCACTAGTATCCTGGCATCCTTGGACAGACGTTCGGCGTAGAGACGACATTGCCAGCCTAAACATATCCTTTCCCTTAGGAGTCATGCCCTGCGAATGGTCATTGAAAATAAGGCAGAGTTACTATGCGGCTGCTTTGTATGTTGACGACTTGGTGGGAGAATTAATGCGTTACGTCGACAGAAGGAAAACTATTGTAGTCCTAACAAGCGATCATGGTCAGTATTCTAATTACAGACTGCCTAATTTGCTAACTACATTGTTGTCATTCAAATAATTACAGTTTCGAGCTAAGCTTCCTTCTTTTGTTTTACAGGATGGTCTTTAGGCGAGAATGGATTATGGGCCAAATACAGCAACTTTGACGTTGCTTTAAAAGTACCTTTAATATTCTCCGCACCTGGCATCTCGTCAAAACACATACATACTCCGGTAGAACTACTTGATATATTTCCTACTTTAGTAGACCTCAGTGGATTAGCCCATAATATTCCGAAATGCAATCATATGGATGAATCTCTCTTATGTTTTGAAGGTAAAAGCTTAAAACCGTTAATGATAGATTCAAAATTAATTGGGAATTATTTTGCGTTAAGTCAGTATCCAAGACCAAGTGTCTACCCTCAGAAAAATTCTGATAAACCCCGATTGAAGGACATCAACATTATGGGTTACAGTATAAGAACTAAAAGATACAGATACACAGAATGGGTATCATTTAATAACACATTATTTACAATTGATTGGAACAAAACATATGGCTTAGAACTATACGATCATATTTTGGATCCTGACGAATCAAACAATGTATATTTGGTATATAAATATCAAAATATTAAACAATATCTCTCTAGGTTGTTAAGATCACACTTAAATAGAAATAATTAACATTATAACGATATGATTAAATAATAATTGCACAAATTCTATGTTAAGGTGAATGCACACATCGGCTCAGTAGATCCTATTTAACGTAACTAGTTTTTAAGTTAATGACGTCTAAAAATAAATCTGATTGGTACCTAACTGTTGAAAAATCAATTAAATGTTATTTATATTAATAAATTCTGCCCATTACTGTCCCACAACTGGGCAAGAGCCTCTTCTCAGAAAGAGAAGGATTAGGCCTTAGTCCAGTACGCTGGCCCGGTGCAAAATGACCGAGTTCACACACCAAGAACTTTATGGAGCCCTCTCAGGTGTGCGGATTTCCTCACGATGTTTTCCTTCACCGTTAAGGCGAATGATAATTAAATTCTAATCCGCATACGATTCTGAAAAATCAAAGGTGCGGGCCGGGTTTGAACTCAGACCCTACTGCATGGAAGACGAGCGTTCAACCGCTAGACTGTCACTGTACTGTTTGTCGATTCCTATGTTATTATTTCAGTAAATATAATAAATTTAGCGCGAGTGAGGCATCTGACATTGGCGATTATTAGCCCAGTGGCAGAAATCACGACTGCCTCGACGAGGCCTTAGTCTTAAAATAACACTTAAATGTCAGTGCCGCAAAAACGGAGCGTACAAAGCCACGTACGTTTGTTTTTCTGTAATAAAATGAAAATTATTTGTCTAATTATTGTTTCCTTTTATTTAGCCTCAAATTAAGTTATTCCTCTGATAAATTCAATATAAAAACTATTCAAATTAACAGCTAGATAACTTTAATCCGGCCTTTAAAAATTCGGGCCTATTCCTGGAAAATAGACGGTTTCCCAACAACACAGATATTTGATCATCATTTACTTAGCCTTTTCGCAACTACATTGGGGTCGGCTTCCATTCTAACCTTTTGCAGCGGAGCGACTGCCATTTGACCTCCGCCACCCGTAACCTCTGTCAAAGGTCTTCTTATGACTTAAATTATATTTGATACTAATTATTAATTTTAAGAAATCAAGTTTTAATTATACGTACGGTTTTTATTCTTACGGACCTGGTTTTTCAAGCACGTCTGCATTCACCTTAAATTAATCATTTATTTTAATAAAAACGCACTAACTGGCTGACAAACGTGCGTTTAACAGTCGCACTTCATCTTCTTATAATTTAGTATATTTTCCTATATATCGATAACTCGTATATAACGTACATCCCCACACATCCATGCGTATTACGTTCAGCAATTCTCTCGCGTCATTATGCAGGTAGGCGTGCACGCTTCCTAATATTTTAGTACAATTCATCCCTGTACAGTATGTTCTAGATCTTCAATTATATAATTAAATGCATATTGCAAAATACTGTTTGTGACTGCTTATAAATGCAAGTATATGTTATTTACTACTGAGGCAAATTAGTAGATATGGAATGGTAGTGATAAATTAATAAGGAAGACATACTTCAAATCTCTCGTTTTTTTTAGTACTACAGCAGTACTACAATGCTACAATGCTAGTGGAACGACTACTACTCGCAACATGGCAAAAAGTAAAGCGCCATCTATTGGAGTGAAGCTACAACAACAAATCCTGAATTGCACTATGAAAGTTTACAACGATTCTAACACATATACGAATGTCCAACATTAATCGTTGGGCTTCGGACCGCCAGGCTAACCACCTTGCCTGGTCGGAGGATCCTCTCTTTTCAAAGGAGGAACACCATACCTCGTTCCCCCATACTAGGGTCGCCTTCGTTTACTTTACTAGAAGGGACTGCCATCTGACACTCACAATCTAGTTGCGGTCTAATCCTTAAGTCAAAGTCAAAGTTTTTTATTTCAAATGGGCCTTTGCAGGCACTTTTAAAACGTTATGAATCTAGGCACACGGTTCCAAAGTGGGTGGGTCCTATGGAGAACAGACCGGCAAGAAACTCCATGGATACTCTTTTCAAAATATTGGTTTACAATGAGTTGAAGCAATTTATAATAACAAAATAAAATAAAAAATACTCTTACAATGCAATATTCCATTACGTGACATACAAGGACTACTATATAAGATAATAAAATAAAATAAATTAACATTTTCAAAATAAAATGTTCAAGTCTTTGTTTGTTAAACAAAAGTGTATAAAAATGTTATGTAAAAAAAGAAGAAGAAAAAAAAATGTAATACAATAAAATAAAGTACACATAAGAGATAAATGTCTAATCATGCAGAAAACACCACAACTAGATTGTAGGGTTCCTTGGGTTAGACCGCCACTCTCAAAGTCATGGAAGGGTCTCTACGTGTAACAAAACGTACACCTTATTAAGTATGTCTTCGGCAAGGTCGAATTGAGCAGCCATATTTCTTTAAAATAATATACCACTCATAAATACATATGTCACTGTTAAGTTGTTTTATGTATTTTAATACACACATTTATAACGTCAATTATCATTATAAATTATTAAACCCTATTTTCCCAGATTATGGAAGCATTAAGTTCCTTTTTAGTCATTATAATTTACACAACATAATTCTATACTATAAACAAACTATACATACAAGTATAACACTTCATCTATAAAAACGACTATGCAGCATCAACTTAAAACACTATTAAGTCTTTTGAACACGTTATATAGCTTCAGAAAACATCATACTAAGCTCTGCTTCTCTTCCGGTTTTGGTTTGCGGGAGTTTTCCTCCATTTCTATCTGTTTGAACCTGGCGTAGAGGCCACTGCTCGCCAACACTATCAAGTTGGAGGTCCACCAGAGAACGTTTTTGCTCTCATTGTACCACTGGGTCGCTATGACGGTCTGGGCGCAGGCTTTAGCTGTCCCCGAGATGTTGTGCGTTAGTGGTGATGTCACCTGGAATTTTAATTGTTTGCATTTTTAGAAAGGCCATGAATTTTGTAGAGGTCCTCTCGTTTAAATTTAATAAAGATTTAAAATTCGTTTGCGTTTCAATAACATATTGATCGAACATTGTGAACATGGCGCGGCAGCTAAAACAACTTTGTATTACCAAGCTGTTTTTGCTGTGGCGTTGCTTTCGCAATCGCAATAGATGGCGTGTTTTAGGACCGCAAATAAAGTTGGTAATCGTAGTAAATTCAACTAAAACGAAAGACCTAGATTCCTTTCAGTAAAAACCTAGATTCCTATTATTTAATATAGAACTTGAAGTATATAAGTACAAGTAAAGAGACAAATTCTATAAAGAATTATTATTACAGCTGATAAACCTTAACATTTACTTTGAATGAAAATTCTAGTGAATGTTATATTATAACTAAAAACTACGAAAGCTCTATGTTCTATACAAGTAACAAATGAGGATTAACAACAAAGCCAATAGAAAAAAACTGTTATCAGTTTCCATTTACTGGCCGTAGTGTTAGGGTACCGAATTAAGCGATAGCGCGAAATTAACCGGTTTTGTGTACAAATTAATATACCAAACGAATATAAATTACGTACCTTAATCTGTAAAGAAGTGAAATACCCAATAGCGAAACCACACACTCCTCCAATAATCATTTGTATCCAAAAATATGTGCTATTAAAGTTACTATAATTCCACAATGCAGACAATTCTCCATTCGTTATTATTAGTGGCAGGAATAATAATATGGAATAGGCATTGTTATAATATGATAGCAGCCAAACTTCTTGGTTTACGATGGGTAAAACCTTTTTTGTGTAAATCGAGTATAGGGATAACATCAGAGATCCTATTACGCCATATATTGTACCTATCAGAGAAAATGAACCTGCAAAAAAAATTAAATAATAATGTACATTATAACCAAACAATTGTTTTGTATAATACAAAGGTACAAGGTACTGACTGTTTGATCTATTTTTTTCTCCCCAACCTAACGTAAACTTATCACTTTTTCTAATAAAAAGTGGGAGTCGCCTAGCCGTTAGGTCACTTCTTTAATTTAAGAGCTTAGCTCTTGTCGGTGGAGCAATCGCCACTGCTCTCTATTTTCTGCCTTCGATTTGACCTCTTGATATGACTCTACCTCTACTTTCTCCTTTTAATTGTTGTGCAAAGCTACGTCAAAGTTAGGTCACTATAACACGGAAAAAAAAAATATTCGATACGGACATATAATAATCCCTTGCGAAGAACAACTCATTTTTTGTTGCGTTCAGCCGGTATTCAGACGTCCGACGCTCTGTACTGCAAACATGTTTGAAAAACAATGTTTTGTTAAAAATTGGCGCGGCGGAATCGTCTTTAAAACCATTATGTGGTTTATGCTACGAATTTTTGATATGCCGCCATTATTTATGTACATTATGTATGTACTTATAAATTAAGAATACATACAGATATGATTTTTTTTGAGAGTGCGTATTTTTGCTTTTGGCATTTGTGAATGAAACGGCACCCACGGCGCAGGCAATGGCAATGTGCTTCGTTTGTCTAACAAATAGAGCGGAGATAATGTAGTTTTATCGGACCGGATAAAAAAAAATGTTATCTACGTTTCCTGGCGAGGTAAAGTTATGCAGATTATGTGGAGCCAGGTTTGGGGCGCTACTTGCTCTCAGCTTATAATATTTACTCGATAAATTGTACTTATCCTCAGAGATGTAGGTACTTATTGCAATGACATAGTAACCAAACATCTGCTTTAATTTTATTGCAATTGTTTGTAGTAAAATATAGGTTTCCTAATCAGTCTGGTCGCCGCAAGTGTTAGGTCCCGGGATCAATTACCACGTCGGGCTCTCCCCCGTAATAACGTCAGCGGCGAAAAGTGGGTATGCAACAGTTCACCTTTGCCTAACCTTTCTGGGAGCAGGCCTAATGCTATTTTATGTGTAAAAAATATTTTCAACTGTTTACCTAATAAACTCTCTTGGTCTACACCAAGATAGAATCCAAATATGATGAATCCACAGCATAATATGCATCTATAAGAAGTCTTTTGACTCAGCAGCACCCAACTGAATATTACATTGAATACTGTGGTCAAAGATCTTCCTACATAATAGAATGAGACCCCCACATACTTCAGGCACAGATTGTTTGTAGCTATCATTAGCGTGAACAAAATTGATAGGGGGATTACCTGAAATAAACAAGTATTTTTGTTAGTTCATATTCATTTGTCTATGCTAAGTTTGTCTGCAAACTGCAACTACAATGCAGGAGCAATCTTTACTTAAAGATGACGAAATTTCCATACAGTACCTACTGTGTGTTTTCTGATTAGATGTTGTTGGCACAGTACAAGGCATCCCACATCTTGTTGTGGCTTTTGTAGAGTTGTACCAATAATAAATTTATAAAAAAAAATTGAAACAAAAATATCCTTCCCTTAATCTATATTATTTGAGGTTGGCACAATATGTACTTTTCCTTCATTCAACTCCTTTCCAAATTCAAGTCCAAAGGATTACCAATTATAATTTTTTATAGTATATTCCAGTACAACATTACACAATATACTATGAATATCAGAATTAGAGTGTTACATCAATATAATAATAATACCTTATCATAATCAGGGAAACCAACAGGATAAAAGTTTACAATTTATTCTGATAAAAGTATAAAACACAATAGGATCAATTCCATTTTTTTTTTTATACTTCACAATAAATGTGTGACCATGGCCTGATCAAAACAGTTCACACTGTTAATTAACACCTATACAAATTACTGAAATACATTAGTGCCATATCCTTGAATGTTATCATTACAAGAGTGAAGTCATCATAGTTGGATTATCTATTATAAAATGAGTGTTTCAGTATAATTCTGAAGCAGCTTCAGTGAAAATTTCATTATAATCTAATATACTATTATTTTTAATCAGTAATATTATTTTGTTTGTGAGTTTGAGTTAATCTCATGAAATACAATACTTTGAATGTTGTTGACCCCTCAACTGGCAGAATTTAGAAATAAGTATGATTTTCATCCACAGGTGTCTGCTTGTTACCTAATTGGTTATGCTACAGTTCTGAAGTTATAGAGTATTGTATTAAAATCTAGAATCCATGCTCAGAAAGTCAAAGGTAGAAAAATTATATAGAAGAAATATTTTTAATATACAAAGAATCAATTTTACTTGATGTTATTTATTTATTATTTATAACAACATAATAATTATACCTACACTCACATTCATGTGAGTATGTATACAAACAGATATACATCTTGATTTTATCCAAACAAACTGTAAGTGTCAAATTAACTACAATCTGATTAGATTACATAATGGCTAGTTTTGAAGTGGTTTCAGATTAAATCTTTTTTAAGTGTAATAGCCAATAAACTTTTTATGAACCTTATTAGTTAAGCTTAGGCTTCATTTTCAAGATTAGGCAAAGAGTTTCTGATACAAGAGTTCTTAGTATAGATAAAGACTGTAATTAAACCTAATAAATACCAATGATTGCTGTAGCACTGTGAGCAATTTTCAGGACACAGTGTTTTAGAAATTTCTTTGGACTAGAAACTTTTTATTTTTTATTGAAATTTGGCGCACAGATAACTATGATTTCTCCCGTGGTAACAGTTTACAACAATTTGTAGGTCACTTGGCAGTAGTAATCAAATAAAAACCATGTAGCACAGAAAATCAATCACTTAGATTAGTCAGTCTGCAAACTATGACATATTCTGTGAAAGTCTACTACAGTTTATATAAGAAAAGCATTTGTTGACCTTAGGATACTACCAATTAACAAAAATAAACATAGTTACCCTTCTCATAACTTCCATGTTCCATGGTGAGCCTTTAGGAAATGCAAAGACGCCTGGTATTCCACCAGATCTGCTTAGTACATAACATATACTGAAGGAGACAACACACTGGAACCATGTGATGAATAACGGTGCTTCTAGGGCAACCTTCTGACTGCTTAGTAATGTTTTGTTAACAAATACTGTTGCTATTGATACAATCCTGAAAATTAAATGAATATTTTATGATATGAGGATGCCAATAGGGCACATTTCATCAAATTAAACGATAGAATCAGTAATACGATCACTTTTGCTACAAAATAAGCCATGTCACAAAGCAGGCAATTACTTATAGCGCAAGAAATCAATAAGAATTTTACGGCCGGCAGAAAGAAGTAAATAATAATACTTTACCATTACAATGTAAGACTTTCTGTGAAATATATATATATATGCTTTTACTCTAATTAAATGATTATTATCAGCGAATTAGCAGTAATGAACAAAGATAAAAAACATACAAACCAGTAACAAGAAACTACGATAAATATTGTAATATATTTGGAACACAGATCTGACCGTTGCTCCTTCATTGTATCGAATATAAGCCAAATATTACTTAGGCTCAGATATAAAACATATGGCAAGAACGAAAACTATTTATTTTTATTTATAAAATCAAAATATTTTAACAGCGCGCTACGAAACTAACTATAACTACAACGGCACGTCAACGTCAAGCAGTAGAGTATATGTGTTCTGTGACAGAACACATATACTCTACTGCTTACTTGACAGAACTGAGCACAGAACTTCTGTGCTCAGTTCTGTGCAAGTAAGTCAATTTTAATATTTGTTCCATCCCTTTTCAGCTAAATACGCCTATCATTGCATTTCTCAAATTTCAGAATGTATGATTTTATTCCTTTCATTTAAACTCTAAAAAATGAAAGAGATGATAAATGCATTTATTCTAAGTATTATCAGCTGGTTGTTCTGGAACGCAATATACAATACCGACTGTACAGTTATTTTATTTTAAGTCTTATTGACATAGCAAAAAGAGTGATTTTAATCTAAAGTATAGTCTTTGTTTTTCTTTTATTTTGACATAAAGCGGACAGGGTTATAGCATTACATTTTTTGAAAGATTTTATAAAAATGATTCACTTGATGTTTTGTGACTTCGTATATTTGCTGTATATTTTTATATACTTAATTAAGCATATTCACTTGGTCGTTTATTGTTTCAGTCAATGTAATTATTTGTACAAAATCCCAAGTTGTGTGATTTCTGGACCAAACCTATCTAGTATTTTATATATTTATGATACAGCAACACCCATAGATTTAGAATGTAAAGATGAACAATGACAGCTTGTAGGAGATACCGAAAAATAATATGCATATGTGTTAGTGACTGATATGTCAGATGAAAATAGGGTTGTGTATTTGCTTTGTCAATTTAGAATAGTATCGATAGATTAAATCTTGCCCTAATGAATAGAGTTATATATGCTATTAAATTAATCCTCTTATAAAAAAAAAATAAAATAGTTGGTGAAGCCGAATTAAGCTGATGGTGAAATTGACATGCTTCAGCTAATATTTTATAATATTATGGACAGATAAGTATGATACAAAGATTTATCCTTGTGCTATCCACTAGTTACTGTTTTGTGCACTGATAATGATAAGGTATAATATTACCATAGCTAGTTCCCTTAGGCCCGATTATTCAATAATCTGATAAAAATCTATCGACTTTTTATCGATATTCGTTAATTCATTTCTGCAGTCAACCCTAGCGTAAACATACATTTTAATATTTACACTAAATATTATTTATATCTTGTTTTATCTCCAAAATATTACTACGTATCGGAAGAAAACCTAATATACTATGGTAAAATTTGTTTTCTCGGCGAATTAATACTAGTACGCACACAAAATATGGTTTCAAAACGTACGATGAAAAAATCACATTTACCTGTGAAACGTGTAATTATTTGGATTATTTTTCTTTGTCACGTTACAATAGGCAAAAGAACATGACATTATGACTGCCTAAATTTCACTAATCGCCAATAATTGCACGATTATTTTATAAATTAATAAGATATATTTGACACTAAAGCAAGGGAAAGGATAGAAACCGATCCTTCAAAAAAAATTGTATCATACTGACATTAACATCTGTCTCTTTCTTTCTCGGGTAGTGTTCATATTAAAATGATATCTCTTTTCCACGCTTTGTTGGTCTTTTAGCGTAAGCGAAATTCTAAGTCTATGGCAACACCAAAGTTGTCGCCTCGCCGTTGCCGGAACGCTGACGTCAGTGGTTTTAGTATTTTACATTTGCGAATGGAAATAGTTTTCTAAAATATATACAAATAACCCCTATCTTTGAGGCGACGCATTAATATTGTGTACATTTAAAAATGGCATCAGCACCGGAAACAAAATTGCCGGGAAGTGACAGCCCAGAAGCGGGTGGTAGTTTTTTTGAAGAGTATTGCAGTCCCGTAAATTTGATTATAATTGCGATTATTTTTGTGTTGATGAAAAAAATGTACACAAAGTTCACAAAGGTGCCTGAGGAAATACCGGCGGTGGAGTTGCCAAAAATTCGTAAGGATATGACGGTTGCAGAACTGCGCCAGTATGACGGACACCAGGCTGATGGCATAATCCTGGTGGCGGTCAACGGGTCCATATTCGACGTGACGCGAGCGCGGCGCTTCTACGGGCCCGGTGAGTGCATACGCGCCGCTGTTTATAAATAGAGTTGACATTACCATGACTCATTAATTATCCATTCAACATGCAGACTATGCACCTTGAGTAACCTTTTGCATTTTAAAAACAGGTACATGTGTTGCTTGCATATTTTTTTTATCTGCCATATTGATATAGGCAGTGAAGATATGGGTTTGGTCAGTGTCATCAGTTTCTTTTATTATGTAAACAAAATTTTTATTTTGAGATAAAGTGACCCCTTTAATCTGGTTAAGTGGCAGTGGCTCAGTTGTCTCGTCACAAAATACAACACAACTCACCGACATGATATTGAAAGTAAAAATCAGACCCATTACTGTCCCACTACTTGGCACATGCCTCCTTAGTCAACCATGCTGGCCTGCTGGGGGTTGGCGGACACTACACATGTCTTTAGAAGTAATAAATATACAGAGTAGTGCTTTAGTCAGCATTACTTCAATGGGCTGTAAATAAAACATATATTTAAAATAATACTTGTAAAAATAAAACGTTAAATCAATTGATAATGGAGTATTGTGAGAGCTGACAAAGTTTGGTATGTCACATGCGGGTCTAGAATGCTTGGAAGACCTACTTGTATTTCTTTTCCAACCTATATCATATGATCGCTTTGAGTCAGTTGTTTAAAATTGAGACTGCATCTATACATATAATAAAATTATAACAGGCCAACATTATAGATATTGGAGAAAAACTAATATGGGGAGTCTTTATTAAAGCAGCAGAAGCCAAAACAACAGTTTTTAGAATTATTGTTTGTCTGTATGATGCATCATGCAACAACTGTTCCATGGAATTGAATGCAGTTTTAACCAATGTATTGCTAGAGGTCTAACTTAAAATATAGGCTCCATTTTACCCAGGGAAATATCAGATTCTTAATTCTATGCATACGAAGTCACGGGTAAAAGCTAGTTTGAGAATAAAATTGATATTTTAGTAAAAAAATTAAGGTAAGGCCTGGGCTCATGAGTTAGGGCTAATTCACGTCCATACATGCTGCAGAGGATTAAAGAACCAGTACCCTGTAAAGAGTACTATAAAAAAAAACGGAACTATTTCATAACCATTTCCATTCTGTTTTAGGTGGACCATATGCAGCATTTGGAGGGAAAGATGCATCCAGAGGTCTAGCTACATTCTCTGTGACATTATTAGACAAGGAGTATGATGACCTCAGTGACCTGAACTCCATGGAGATGGAATCTGTGAAGGAGTGGGAGGCCCAGTTCAGAGGTACTATAAAGTTAATTGTAGATGCTGTCAATTAACTAGAGTTCAAAAGGTCAATCACTGAAGTTGTGATACACAGATACTAGATAATCTACATCATATGTATCATATAAAATCTTGTTAACAAATGTAATGGTTAATCTTTGACACTAATAACAATCTAAATGGTTGCTGAAGCATTGCTTAGCCACTTATTCAATAATAAACTAGTGATATGATCTTCTTCTATTCAGTCGGGATGAGATTTCATCATTGTTGATCTTATAAAGATTTGCCATTCACTAAAGGCAGTATCAAGGCTGACTACCCAAGGTGCTCCAAGAGCCTCAGCAAGTGATTTTTGGAGGCCTTCCTTCACCCCATAATCAGTAGATAATTCAATGTATCAATTGATTGTCAAGTTCCATTGCTCTACTCACTACACTACACAATGAAAATATTGGCTATCCTCAGTCCCTGGTGACTAAATGCTAGGTACACCGAAATTGATTTCCATGGTATTTGTGTACTAAGATATAAAAGAACACTGTTCTCCAACCATGATGGTTGACTTCAATTCCCATAAGAAGAGAGATGGTGGTATATCTTTTGCTAAGAGCTGCTGATAAGTTCTACGTTTTTCTGTTATGAAACAACAAAAAAAAGTTAAAATTTAAATCACAAATGAGAAAAAGTCATTTATTCATGAATTAGTCAAGAATTTGATTTGTAATATCACCCCAATGGCCCTTTTTCTAAGACTCAAAATTGATTGTAGGCTAACTACTGAATGTAATTATTCAAACAATATAAAATCTACATATACATTTGAATTGATGAGCTCCAGATTTTCCTTTGACATTCTATTATCATAATTCAACAATATCTTCAACCTAATTTCCTATGAGTTATGAACTCATTGAATAACTAATGGCCTGAAGCACACTTACGGTTTTTTTCAAGACAAGTTTTTCAGTTTACCAAAAAATAATAAACCCGCGTTTCTATTGCAATAAGTGGCTTGTGTGGATATGCTCTAACATATTTTCCTCCATGAGGACAACAAAAATTGCATTGTAGGTTCTTCAAGCCATAGAAGTGCATAATATGTTTTAACGGATTGTTTTAATGCCCATATGACCTATTTTATCCAATTGCGTGAAACAACAGAAGTAGTGTAAATCACTAAGAAATAAATTAAGTATATAAAAATTAAGAAATATTGACTTGCGATTATGAATTCGCGTTTTGCATTGTATCGCGACATACCAAGGCGGAGACTCCAATCAATTTCGTCCTGATTGTTAGTGCTAATTCAAAACACGCGCATAACCATCCTTACGTGGCCACTGGGCAGCTTGATAGGTACCATAATAAAATTAATAGCGCGGTCCACCATGACAGCAGATGATGGCGTTCAATATTACTCCAAAAACTAATCTGTCTCATAAAAATACCCACGTTACGACAACGTAATGCATTTCTGCGTGTGGTGCATAACGAAAGAGCCTCCACGAATAACGAAACATGACATCGTCTGGCGCAGCCTCGGTAGTCAGTTTGTAGCTGACTGACTAATCTTGCAATTACCGCAAGAGCGATTCCTATGACTGCATTGCATGAGCTTTTCCATATATCGCTAGACTGAAAGGTTAAGAGTTCCCTTTAAGCGTTAATTGCTGACATCAACGCGGCTTGGCAAACGCCCGAACGATCCGACAAGCCAAGTTCTGACCAAAAAAATTGGTTTGATTTTGTTTTTATCTGAGCGTCCAATTCCAAATATAAAATCTTGTTTTTAAATAGAATAAATTATTCGAATGTATGACTGTTCGCGGAATTTGTGCTTAAAGTAAAAATTTCTTTTAACACCAATTACCAATGTTCATGCCAATTTACATTATGGTAATGGTGTTTGATAAAAATAAAAATCTTGCACAACACAATGCATTCTTTACAAACATGTAAATGTCTGAAGTCATATAAATTTATACACTAGCGATGTTAACATCTTTTGTTTAAAACATTTATTTTGTGTTTAAAGCATGTGGTAATCGTTCTATTTACTACCTTATTGGTCTGGTCTGGTGGTTGCAATCGCGTCTCTTGAACATGGGTACTGGGTTCGATTTTGGGGACAGTGTTATTGGATTCTGCTGTATAAAAATTCTCACTAACAGCCCGGATTTTGGAATCGTGCTCGGTAGATGGATTCAGACTCGCCCCCTTTTACATGGGAGTTAATTATGGCATCGTTAAAATGTGATCGTACTACTGTACGACACTGCTGCCTAACCCTTCGGGGAATACAGGCGTGATGCTGCGTGCATGGTATTCATTATTTTACTGAAAAATATAGCACAGACGGCACGGTTGGCGCAGTGCTTGAGATATCGACTGGTGCGCTACGTGTTGCGGGTTCGATTTCCGCATGGAACAAATATTTGTATGTTCTACAGATAGTTGTTTCGGGTGTGGGTCTTTGTGTATATGTGAATATATGTGTTTGTAAACGCACCCACGATACAGGAATTATTCCTAGAGAGGGGGAAAGTTTCTCATATAAAAAAAAAACGCACATGACATTCTAAGGCTTGATTATACGCTAGTACATCAAGTTATCTAACTTTAAATCTTTGCTTACAAGTCGTACAGTCAGCAAAGGCACATTGAGTAGCGTCTCATTTCCACACCCCTTATAAAGCCAGGCTTTTAAAATATGCGGTTATCAGCGAACAAATCAATATCCGACCCTCCACTAAATAAAATTCCGTTGTTTATCTACGAGACACACAGATAGAGAGAGAGTGAACTTATTTTCGTTGGGGATCGCACGGCCAGAAATAAGACTGACATCAAATATATATTATGTACAAATAGCGTGCTCAATAACACTCAAATCCAGCTACTCACGAATTAACAGATAAAGAAAATAAAACAATAAATTATTGACAGTCGATATGGGTTATTGAATGTCTCAACATGGAAGGTTATTCGCTGAAAGTGTTGATTCGGTGTCTAGGCTGTCGTAGGCTAGGTACTTCTTTATTAGACTGATTACTTAGGGGCCATCCATAAATTACGTCACACGAATTTCATGCTTTTTTGACCCCTCCCCAGTCCTTGTCACAGCTGGTCACATTTGTGAGACTCCCCCCTCCCTAGTGTGACGTCACATATTTGCAATTTTATATCCAAAAATTATTAAATTAAAACAGCAGTTCGTTTTATTTCCATTTATTTGAAATCACGGCGAGGCTCTCAAGGAACTCGCCAACATAACAATTTAAATCTTATATTCACACAGATAGAGTTGGAAATATTTTAAAGTTTTTCGTTAATAGTTCAAGCTTCACGTTTTAATACTTAGATATATTAGATTTTGAAATGTGATGTCACGAAACTTAGTACCCCTCCCACCCCTTGTCACACAATGTCACACTTCGTCGACCCCCTCCCCCCTCTTAAAGTGGATGGATGGCCCCTTAAGTACCATTTGATGTGTCAAGAATAAAAATAAACAAAACACTACTATACGCTATCCATGTGTTTAATAACTCGTCAATTTTGTTTTAAAACAGCACATATTCCACCCGTAAGACACACTCCAGGATTTCTCTAAGGTCACATTTATATTGCTTTGCTTAGCTAATCTTCTCCCTTACATAATTATCAGCTAGCTTCAACAGTACATCACTGAAAGTCACGCGTAGTAACGTGTAGGGATCAAAGATCAACGTCATCTTATGTTGGTAATCAATGTAACTAAGCGCCACAGATAGTGCATAATGTCTCGTTAGACAGACTTGGTTGTTGGAAGATCGATCAGTTCAGACTATTCGTATTATGGAAAATAGGGCAAAGACTGCTCCAGGGTGGTATTGGACACAGAATAGAGAATAGCTATTTATTCTGTGCTAAATATTACTACGGTCTGCTCTGCGTCTAACGATACGTGGTCTACGTTCCAGGCCTCTACATCAGCTTCAGAAGTTATGTGGGTGTTATTGGACGTCGTTCCCAAGAATATTTTGATTGTTTGGCTTAGTAAAAACGTTCCACACTAAAAATATTTCCTTTATCGTGGATGCATTTACAAACACATATGTTAACATGCACAAACTCCTAGATCCGGAACAACTGTTCGTAGTTCCTACGAATATTCGTTCTGTGCGAGAAAAGAACCCGCCACACGTAGCGCAGCAGTCGATCGTTCAACCACTACGCCGATAGTGTCAAACTATACCCTGTGATCATGTAAACTCTAAAATTAATCTTAAATAAAAGTACTTTAATGTATTTATGGTGTATTAAATACACCATAAATACATTAAAGTACTTTGTTATACTTTGTTATGGACGAGCAATAATTTTCTCAAAAGAAAGCTTCTTCTATTTTCTAAAACCCCTAAGTCTACGGTTACACAAAAGATTTCGCAGCTTTTGAAACTGAAACTGGGCCCTTTAATAATGAACGTTCAACCGAAACTTTCAGTTGAAAAGTTTTATCACAAAATAGCAATAACAAGTGTTATCTAAATGTTTGATAGGTGCAGTGTTATCTATTCATAAACGCACCCTCTAAATATAGAGCGATTAGATTTCGTCACGTGTTAGGTAACATGTAGTTAACATATTGGCTCATGTGTTATCGCATCAGTGCATTTGAATCCGTGAATCTCGAATTAATTAGTCCATTTTCATTTATACTACCCATAGCCCAATAATGATATTCCTGATAACGATGATAAATAAACAACGATGGCAAGAAACATGTTTTATTCCATTAGAGAGATTCCAATCACTAGACTCCCAAAACAATCTGTCAGTTAATACAAATAATGGCATGTGTAGGCTTCTTATTTGCTTAAAAAACATAACAAAAAGTTCTGAGCATGTATCAGTAACCCGGTAGATGACTGCTAGTTGCTGCTGCAAGCTGTTTGGAATACAAACGTGTGACGTTATAATTTTTCATTGCCATTGACATACACAATGTGCAATTTTGATAAATTAAAATTGAAAACACCAAAGATAAGCAAGAGATTAAGTTTTACTGGAAAGTACAATAACAAACAAACAGGTACAATTCCCACCCATTCAGAATTTATTTTAGTCATCTAGCCTATTAAACGTCGATAAACATCAGAGTGTTGAACTCCCCTCCTCGGTCACTGGTACAATGTTCTGGTGACATATTCGCTCTCGTGCCAAACTGATCTAGTATTTATCATCTGGATTATATAATCTTTTGAAGGACGCGATATAACTCATTAAGCTATTGTCTTTTGATAGATTGCTCTGTTATCGGTAACATTAACATATTTAGAATGTGTGCTTATGTTTACTATGTTATCGTTTATTATTTGAAAATGTTGTAAATATGACTAATTAATTTAGAATGTATCCCATGGTCAAAATTTCCCCAAAATCTGCATCCAGAAAAGAAACGCCCATCTGTTATTCCTAAAATGTTTAATTTGTTGTTGTTTCTTGCATATAATAGATAATTTCCTTACGGTCCCATTGGCACAATAGCTAATAAACCATAAATATATAGAAAATATAAATAGATAAGAGTATATATGGATTTTCTTGGCGGTTCTTCTCCATAGGATCAACTTTGGAACCTTGCAACTAGAGTTCTTAAAGTTTTTAAAATGTCTGTAATTGTTTTATCCATATAAATAAAAATGAGTTGCCACATGTATGATGGAGTATCACTTAAGAATAGGTCGACCGATTTTTTGTTGTGTTCGTAATTGTCAGAACAAGGTATGAATTTTTGGAAATTCTACCGGTATTATCGGAAATTTGGATGGTATTTTTTGTATGAAAAAACCAATGAAGAAAATTTCAATAATTATCATTTTCTTCATTGGTAAATTGCACTAATGCGGGGCGGGTCGCTAGTTTGAAATAAAAACAATATTATTCTATGATCTATTCTCAACCTGAAAACGGACATCTACTTAAATTACTGATACAAATGGTAGGACTGGTGGGGAATGCCCGATTAGGTTTTCTCAATCAAACTTCTGATACAGAGGTTCTATCGGAACAAAAACGAAAATTGAGTTTGGAAATTTACTAAATCTTCAGTTCCGATATACCACTCCCTTTACTTCCCGAAAAAAGTTCTCTAGCTACTTTTTAATCTTGTTCGCAGTGCAGTGCATTGTAGCGTATTGTATTGCGTTAAATCTGAGCTGACGCATCGTCCCGCTATTGCGGTGTGTCCCATATAATCGTGCTAATGACGCGCATGCGCTCCGAACAATGGGATTTACACGTCTGAACCAACGCTTTGTTTAATGATAGTACAACTACACAAATATACCGTAAGTGCTTACTTGATGGTTGCTAAAGTATAAGAGCGCGTAAGTGTCAACGGATAGTAAAGTCACATATCAGTTTACAGAAGTAAGTTTAAACATAGCATCACGCTTGTACTCCCCGAAGGGTTAGGCAGAAGTGTACTATTTTACACCCACGTTTCGCCGATGCCGTTATAGAGGCGAGCCTATTGCCATCTACCGGGCACAATTCCAGACTGCTGCTACTGAGAATTTTTATACGGAAAAACCCAATAACATTTTGCCCGACCTGGGAATCGAACCCAGAACCTCACGCTCAGCAGTCGCGATTGCGACCACTAGACCAATGAGACAGTCTACGAAGTTTAAGAAATAGAAATAGCTATTTTTATTCCTCGCCTCGGTGGTTAGGTGTTAAAATTGTTAACCCTTCCCTGATACAGTATCTCGGTGGACGATCCAGCTAGAGATGGACATATAAAGGTTTTTTTAAATAATGTTTCTCCATCACTAGGGTCCTCTTATAAACATAAATCTCACATTCACACACGATAAAACTCCGTAGGCTATACAAATATTTGTTCCATGGGGTAATCGAACCATCGACTAACGCAGCCAATAACATAGCCACTGCGCCAATCATCGTCAAAAACTGTTTACAACATAATTTACGCGATTAAGAATAAAAAAAAAACTTCTTTAATCAAAATTTCCTGTATTCCCAATAAACAGAGATACCATATTGAACCAATCGTTACTCGATTTTCGGTTGATTCAACTGAATAAACCCTCCTTAGCGGTCAGATCCAAGTAAAGCCAATATACGTACACTCGAGTCTATGAAGCCGGTCTCAGTGGGTCAGCGTCTGACTATTGCAACAACAAGTAACGGTAATATTGCTGTACATTGTATAGCAAATTGTACACCATACGATACACGGTCGTTCCACTTTCAATAATAAAGATCGTAAGCTAATGTTATTTTACCTTCAACTCACTTTAAACTCTAGAAAACTGTATGCTCCACTCGTATATCGTCGCTGCGCCTGCCGAGTTCCATTTGTGATTTTTGATAGGTTTCGGGAAACAACAAAAACTAATTATATAAAAAAACTGATAATGCAGTATTGAAGACATTTATTAGATACACAACTCTATAAAATTATATCAAATTATAAAAACTATTTAAAAAGAGAGAACTTTTTTCGTTAAAAAATGCACATATGGAACTTGGCCAATGGTCCAATATAGACCGAATTATAATTACTGGTAATTCGTTGACCGGCGAAGGTATGCCGTGGAATAAAGACTTAAATTATTTACGCTGTTAGGTACTCTTCACAATGACTAAGGTTTGAGCATCTTTTGCCTTGGCCGTAGTAACATAAATCCAGACAACAATCAATCCGCTTTTGTTTTGTTCACTTAATCGAAATTAAATGCACATTGTCAACTTTTGTCTGTTCATTAGACAGATAGAAATGTTTTTATTTAAAATAAACCTATGGCATTTATGAGACGTTATAGGGCTCTAGATGCACGGTTCCAAAAAGTTGGTCCTATGGAAAAGAACCTACAAGAAACTCCATGGATTAAAAGAGATACTAAGCCTTTACAACATAAAACCTAATTTTAAAAGAGTATCCAAGTATCAATACACTTTCCTGTCATTCTCGTTTCCATAAGACCAACCCACTTTTTGAACAGTGCAACAAGAATCACGACGTTTTAAAACCGCTTGTAAAAGCCAACTTAAAATAAGAAACAGCGGGTTTTTTTTTTTTTTGAAAACGTTGCCCCACACTTGGATTTCTCCTGTATCGTGAGTACAGTTTATAAACATACATGTCACATGCACACACAACCAGACCCGAAACAACTATCTGTAGATCATAATAATATTTGTTCCGTGCGGGGATCGAACCCGCGACACGTAGCGCAGAAAGCTAATCACTTACCCACTGCGCCAACCGTGTGTCTTTGACTTTGAACCTTGTTGGTTGTTTTGCGTCAGTCTTGTTCATGTAAACCAATACACTATGCCATTAGTCTAAAATCAGCAAGCCCAGTATATCGGTACCATAGCGATTTTTTTCTTTCATTAAATAGTCGAGTATGTTATATTGCTAATTTCATATATATATTTGTCGTAGATTAATCAGAACCGATTAGTATTAACCAATATATTTTGCAATCGACGGTGTACCTGTTCGCCAATACTTCATATTAAATATAATTTGACACACGCACACATTTGCTTATATCATCGAGCTTGTTAGATCTCTGAAAACATTCTCAGAATTAGGTAGTTGTGTACAATACACCTCTGCCTAACCCTTTGGGGAATGCAGGCAATGCTATGAACTATTTTATGTGATTATTTTCGTTTCCTTGATCTCGTACTTTAACAAGTGTAATTAAATTAATTAAATGATACTTACTCCAGCTTAAAGGCTAGGAACAAGACACGGGCCGCGCTGGCGATAGTTTTTAGTTTTCAGCACAGAAGATTTTGTAATGAACGCGTTAATATGTATTATGATACAGTCACACACATGTGCAGCCTATTATGTTTCTGTACATACACTTTATCCTTGCACAGCGTAGAAAATGCATCGAAACTACATAAATAGTTAAACCGAGCTGAATAAAAGATTTCTATTCCGACCGCATCGTATTGATTATATCCCAAAATAGAACAACACACGTGGCGTGGTAATGAAAGTAACGGTAGCATAATTTATGGCAGTGACATTTTGATGCCATTTTCATTTGTCTGGTCAACTGTCTGGTTTTTTATATAACGGTAATAAAATATGTAAAGACAGCATTATGACGGCTGATGGCCACTTTGGACAATCAAATTGTCTGATTTCGGTCGCTCACTCACTCACCTACTAATTGTTCCTACCGAGAAATATTTTAAACAAATATTTGAATTTTTCATTTCTTTCTTTCCGTGCCATTGTAATACGGCAGAAGAAAAAATATAATACATAACTTATTCGCAACAATAGATGGTATACAAGATTATATGAGGCCATAAGAACCATAGTGGCTTAACTAAATTTTTTACAACATTGATTTTATGATTTCTTATAGTTAAAATTGATCATTTTCATTTCTACCAAAATGGTTTCTCCAGGGTGGCCTAAAAGTGATTCAATAAATATTCAGTAGGTTGTTAAAATTGATTTAAATTTTCAATTTTGATTTCAATTTTAACTGCAAGAAATCATAAACTCAATATTGTAAAAAATGTAGTTGGGCCACTATGGTTCTCATGGCCTCATATTGCAAGAAAAGAAAAAAAAACGGTTTTCCCATGCAAAGCCTGAGGAGTTTCCCATGTATAAAGATTTGCCGTCTAACCTTTGGCATGTGGCTTCAGAATCAAAGTGATCTGCGCATAGGGTTGCCAGGTGTTCGGCTTTTTACAATCGTGTCCCGCCAAATATTTTATATATTTTATATAGTCCGGCTTTTCCGGCTTTTGTTAGGCTTTTGGTCAACCCCGCCCCGCCAAAAGATGCCAAAAGTATCAAAATTGATTTTTCTTTTAAAAACCAATGTGTCTGGCTTTCAGGGAAAAATCTGTGTCCGGCTTATTTATTTTTGGGCCTGGCAACCCTATCTCCACATGATGATGATGATTCGAATTCGGCCGGGCTCGAACTAAGACCCATACAAAACAAACGATCAATCTCTATTTTTATTTTACAGAGAAATACCCGCTGGTAGGACGGTTGCTGAAGCCGGGCGAGGAGCCTATAAACTACTCAGATGAGGAGCAGGAAGAGACGGACACGTCGACGCCCACGCCGGTCGAGGAGAAAAAAGAACAATAAATTTACTGGTGAACCCCACTGGGCTTCAAATTGTTTGTTGGCATGGGGTTGGTTTTGAAGTAATCTGCGATTGGACAAGGCATTTTCATTCATCATCTTTTGTAGTAAAAATCGGTAATAAAAACCAGTAGTATCAGTAGTAACCAATAAATGAGTTTAGCTAACATTGTATCTATGGATAATTATATGAAGCCCATAAATTGGGTCCAAAGGCTATCAAACAAAATTGGTTATAGGTTGCTGTTACATGTTAGTTGTCTCACGTTCGCCAAGTAAATATAAACATTTGGAGTTGGGGGTCAATGTTAATTAATAGCCAAACCAATGTTTGAAGCACTATGTGGCATTAGCACTCCTTAATTAATATCTTTTGTATCAACAAAATCTGTCATACAAAATATAATCTGTTTCGTTTGGCAGTTGATGATCACAATTTGAGATTGTTTAAATTTGCCTTATTGGTTCTGTGTTTGTAAGTGCAGCCACTGGACTCGAAATCCAGGGATCGATTCACAGGTCGTGCTAAGTATTGTATTTTGCTGTTAGGAAATTCTCAATAGTATCCCGAAATTGCTGCTGTATGCTAGCTATAGGCTCGATCCCTATTACATGGGACTGTATAACGGCATCGACGAAATGTGGGTGTACAAAAATATACCTCTGTTTAACACTTTAGGGAACGCAGGCGTGATATTACATTACGTTATCTATACTAATATTATAAAGAGGTAAAATTTGTTTGTATGTAGGGGGTAATCTCCGGAACGAATGATCCAAATCTAAAAATTCTTACATTGGTAGAAAGCTACTTTATTCCTGAGTGCTATAGGCTATAAACTATATATTGCACGTAGGTTACGCGCAAGAAGTCGTGGGCAAAAGCTATAGAGAAGAGATAGCTTGCTAAGTTGTTTCTCTTAATTTATTGACCGGCACAGATTACATAATACTATACTAGTACAGATACCCAATCCCATACAAAGAAATGACACATCCCTAAGTGTGGCTATTGAACTGCCTATTTCCTTTACTCCTTTTTCTAACAGATGGTAGCATTGGTGACTCACGAATAGTCAGAGAGTGGTTTTACACCGCCATCTAGAAGTTAATCTTTAGATGGTATAGTTATTAGGAGGTGATTGATAAGTATGTGGTTGTAGTAAAAGTGATGACAGGGCAAGTAAGGTAAAACGCCATCCATTGCAAAGAGATTAAAACATAATCAAATATCAATGGCTAGTTCATTATTGAAATGGGTTTTAATGAAAGTAACCGGCTTCATTCATCTTTTTTGTTGATTTGTGAGTGTAAATAGATAAATTAACATTAAATAAGTGAGTTTTGATTTTTACCAATCTTACTTCAGCCAAATTCTGCTGTTCAAGGTTTGTGATTAATAATTTCACAAATGTTAACTATGCTGCCATCTATGTGGTTTTTTAAAGACAAATTGTAATTTGTTCGATTTGAGACCCCACGACGCCAGTGATTGTTAAGTTTGTTATTTTTTCCTCGACATCTTGTTGATGAGATACCGTCCTTATTGTTAAATTACTAGCATCCATCGGATGCGTACATAACTTTATATATAAAAATAAAAAAAGCGTTAGTTTTCAAAACAGAAAGTAAAACAATGATAATAGCTCATGTCAAAACATGCGTGTTAAACAGCCAGATCAGAGTAGATCTTGTACTTTTATATAGGTACCTTTATTGCATCATATTGATGTGTTCTGAAAAGTGTGCCTTGTCTTATCACTGCTTGCTCCAATATTCTAGTGGGAAACATGAAAATTGTACACTATTCATGTAACGTAACGTGCAATAATGTACAATTTTGATCCGCATCGTATATTTGATTGCTGCCAAACAATTTGAACCTGTAGATTGGGTCGTTGAAGCTAGGCGTTTTAATTCTGTGACATAAATATGGCGGCATGATATACTTATTTTTTTCTAATAATTAGTCGTAACATATTGAATGTATTTAGGCTTGACTCTATTTTGGAACTTAATTTTTATTTACTAAATTATATCCTGTTCAATCAGAGACACTGTTGATCTTTAGATCAATAGTTTTGCGTAATATTTATTTAATAAAAAAAGGCTTAAAATAAGGTCAGCAGAGTTGAAATGCGCAGCTTCAATGACCTAACAAATGAGCCTCGGACAGTGAATAGGTTATTTAACTGTATATATGAAATCTATTGTATCATTTTCACTAAATAACTGTTGCTTATTGCAGATTTTTGAATATATTATTATATTTACAGTTTCACGAATTGAAAGACTGAGTGATGGCATATTAATTTAAATGAATGATGTAAAGAAAATCGAATCATTTGTTGCACATTCCCAACATTTTTTGGACAGCAAATTATTTTATTTTGTGCCAACCGATGTTGAAGAACCTGCGAGAGCGCAGTTATGCCATTAGTATTTAAATTAATATTATTGCTGCTGGGATGTCACGTGCGCGTGCGGCGTTGATGAGTTTATTTTACAAGTTGATAAATTAATTGTTAATACATGTCAATCTTACGTAAGTTTTAAGAGACTATAAGTTCAAGAATTTCGCCGAGATGTCCTTTTTGTATAGAACGACTGATATCGACTTGAATCTTATATTACAATTTTAATTGTCTTAAATGTTAACAGTCGAGCTGGAAAATATTTTTAACTTTTTGAAGTTTTTTACTTTCAAAATATTTGTCTTGTCTTATGATTTGTGTTGATTGTGCATTTATATATTTTGTAAAGAATGTCCTTGTTATTCACTCCAATAACTACGAAACATGGGTAAGGAATTTAAACTGTACATTTTAGAAGCGCATTGTTATTAATAGTTGTGCCCGCACACAATCGGACTTCGGCAAACAAAAAACAATTAAAAAGTTCAATCAGTTATACACGCACTTAGCACTGGCAGCATTAAATTTGAAGCAGGTCTAACAAATTGCTGTCAAAAATAAAATTACCTTGCCTCACGTTCAGTATTTGTTGGAGAGTCACATTGATCATTGGCCAAGCTATACTGGACCCCACCTGATTTTTGGTACTTATTAGCTACACAAAAAATTAAGTGTTGCAAGAGAAAAAAATATACAAAAATAAATAAATAAATGTGCATAATATGTGTAATTAAGGATCTAAATAAATGGAATACTAATTTGTGGTAAAGTGACGTGTGTGTGTGTGTGTGTGTAATAAGTTCGTTCCTTTAGTGTCGAGAGCGATGCGATATTTTGGGCAACATCATTAGTTGGAAATTTTCTGTTAGAAATGATGTTCAACCAATTTTGTATTCTATTTTACTAAAGTACAAAGTATGGTTTGCCTCAAATATCTAGTTCGCTAATAAATTATTTTGTTGTAATCTTACTTGTTCATTGTTTTTTTTTTATTCGTTCGTTTTAGTTTTAAGATCATCTGGTGTATGAATTTTAATGGAATGGGATTATTGTTGTACCTATATATTTGGAAAATGCTTTGGAACACTGATGTTATAGTTAAATATAAAAAGTGAGGCTTATTTTGCTTTGCCAAAGATTTAGAATAATGTCTTAACAAGCTTTCGATATTAACACTAATACAATAAAATATGTTGTTATTTATTTTTTTATCACGAGAAACGTAAGAAAGCTACGTCAATTAAACTAATATTGATTAATAAAAAAACAATAACACGCGTGAATAAAGCATAAAGTGAAATTAACATAAACACTCTCATTGTTCCGAAGCATTTTTTAATAGACGTTCGTTTTAAAATAACGCAGTAGTCTAATAAAATGTTTGCTACTTAATCCGAACAAGCTTTACCTGTTTTATAGCCTTCGTTTATAATTGGAGCTTTATGTGCTGAGAATGGTTTAGATATTGCATTTAAGACGTTATGACTATATGAAGAAATATATTTGTACAGGAGACTGCTTATAAACCTTGAAATAAAGCTATATTTTTGTAAAAAGTCGTATATATAACAATTCTGATGATAAATTATTTATATGTGTACATAAACATTCAATATTCTGTCCTCATATACTACAAAGCACCTTGAATTTTATACAGTTTTCTTAACTATTACTTGGTTTATAAAAAGTCTCGTAATATTAGTATCTAAATTACATACTGCCTTCAGGCCTAATACGATGAACACGGCATGTTGCTACCGACATTTACAAAATATACAATATGATATGATGATCTCATTGAAGACTGGCTTCGGTTAAAAGATCCGTGAACGGTGATAGCAACACGTCAAGCATTGCTGCATCTTTAGGCCTTATGTTTAGAATGGATTTGGACATAATTGTCCATTAAGGAAGACTTTGGGAAATCCGTCGTGTTGAAATTGGTCCCAAATTATTTTAAGATAGTGGAAATATGATGTCAGAGTTTTATTATGTCAAAGTAAATATCTTTGTGTTTGTGGAACTTATTCCCGTCGTTTTAAAGTAAAATGTTGAGTATGTGGATGTACAGCACTGCAAAATGGTACTAATAACTAAAAATACCTAAAAATGTTTATTTTAACATTGTCACATGAATTTAATTAAAGCGTTTTACATATTCTTTTTGTTTTACTTCAAATGTTCTTGCACAAATACATGGAGAGGTGATTATAAAACAGGCAATAAAATATACAGAATTAATATAAATAATATTATTATTATTAATTATATGAATTAAATACTGTTGAAAATTCCTGATTCCTTGACCTAGTCAAAGAAATACTTCTAGAGTAAATTGCAAGAGGCCAATTAGCAAAAAAAAGTCTGACACGCACTTGTCAATGGGTGCGACGCCTGTTCTTCAACTACCCTTGATTTTTCTCGAAAAAGTACATTTCACTAGTATATTGCATCTTATTTTTTGAAGAGTGATAATGTACGTACCTAATACCAGTGATGTGATATTTAAGTTTTTCAATTAACACAAGTAAAGGAGAAAGGGTAAGTGATTTTGATTAGTGCGTTATAAGTACGAATCGTCATTTATAATACCTACAATGTTGCATCCGAAAATTTTGTCCACCGAAGATCCAGTGGCGAGTTTGAGGACTTCTAATTTTGATCAATCAACAAATTCTAGCCAAGGCTCTTCTCAACTACGTTAGCGTTGGCTCTAAGTCTAACCAGAAGCGAAATATTAGCATCTTACACCCAGCGAAAGCCATCTGAATTCCGTCATCCGATTATTGGAAGACGTTGCCGACTTCTGTAGCGGTTGTCATAGGAATAATTTATTCGTATGACCCCAGAGACCAACTGCTTAACGTGCTTTCCGAAGGACGGAGGGGCCTCGATGTGTGAATAACGGTCACCCATCCAAGGATTTACCCTAGCAAGCGCTACTGAACTCATTGTAAATCGACAAAATTTGTTCCTTAACTTTAAAAGGGATGTATCCTTTATTTTCGAAGTTTCTATTATATTAGGACCATAGTGATTGTAAGGGACAGCGCCGACGGACGGAGTGGCGGCGAAGAGACTAATTAAGTAACTATTTAAATTCCACCTAAAGTTCTTGAGCATACGACTGTATTTGGTACAACGAAATAAAATGACGGCGAGCGACCCGCTCAGAGTCGCGCGGAGGCGTTCGGAGTAACGCGACGGCTCTCATAGCTATCGGCGCGGTGCGTCGACGACCGCGCGCCCCTCAGTGGGTTTTGCGACCTCTAAACTGCTCTTCGCCGCCACTCCGTCCGTCGGCGCTGACCCATAGCTGAATGACAACCAGCGCCATCTATAAGAGTCGAGCACTACTACCGAGGAGCCAGGCAAGGTATGTTGTTCCTCCATTTCTAACGGTAGATAAAACTTTACGTACGGAACAAATATTTGCATGATATACAGATACTTTAGGTTTAGTATCTGGCTGTGTGTGCATGTGAAGTGTTTCTTTGTAAATTGTATCCACGATACAGGATACTAGTGTGGATCAATGTTTAAAAAGATAAGATGACGTGATATCGTCAGCATATCAGTGGTTCCTCCATTTTAAAGGGAGGCCCGGTCATAAGGCCTAGTTGGAAAGCCGAAGCCGTATGGTACTATGCCTGACATTTGTGGATGTGTTACAGTGTTAGATGGCGCTGGTTGTCGTATGCTAGCAGTCGCTGCTTAAGACTATAGTTTAGCTAAAAGATTTCATACAAAATGCGTTAACGTTTTTACCCCACTAAACATGAGCTTTTTATACGTAAACGACACAAGTAAAAACTAGGTCGTCCCTTTTTTGTGGTTTTTTTTTATATTGTTTATAGATTGAGAAATAATTAACCCTCAAAATGCGTTTTTTTTAATTAAAAATCTTCTTTGTTCTTATCTCGTGATCATTATTAAATTAATCAAAATTTTGAAAAAAAAAAACAAAAAATTTCGACGTAGTTTATAATCTGACAAAACGAAAACACCAAAATCAAATTAATTAATTCAGATTTCGATGTAAGAAATGTTAACGCCCAATCACCTATTTTGCGCGTATTTCAAGGCAATTTTGTCAGAAGCCGGCAGCTAAACGATACTCTGAATAAATCGGTTTTGTGAGCAGATCGAGTTAGGTATAAGATTTACTCAGTTTAGTGTAAATGGCTATCGCTGAATAACATAAACTCAGGTTAATCTTTGATATCACATTTTCGATTTGATAAAATGAGCCAAAAAACCGCTCAAATGGAAGTGTGCGGAGTTCCATACAAATATGACACTTACTGACAACTAATTCAGTGGCGAAAATCATCCTACTAATATTATAAATATGAAAGTTTGTGAGGATGGATGGATGAATCTTTGTTACTCTTTCACGCCAGAACGGCTGAACGGATCTGGATGAAATTTGGTACAGAGATAGATTATAGTCTGGAATAGCACATAAGCTTTTTATCCCGAAAAAATGTACGGTAAGCTAGTTCAATAATATTTCGAATGCGAAATTCCCGATTTAAGGGAGAACCGTATTTTTCCCTTAAAAAGTATTGAAAGGCTACTAAGATGCTACATTTGAAAAAAAAACATCTGCAAAACTGCGCATTGAATCATTTTCCTTCGGGATTTTTTATATCGAATGAGCGACATAACAGCCACACCACAAGACTCACTAATAAATGTATTTTTTTTTTCATTTTATTTTTTACTTCTATATATCATGAGTCATGGTATACTGCCTCATTGGTCTAATTGTCAAGCGCGACTGCTAAGCGTGAGGTCTTGGGTTCGATTCCCGGGTCCGGCAGTGTTATTAGGTTTTTCTGTATGGAAATTTTCAGTAGCAGCATGGTGCTCAGAATTGTGCCTGGTGGATGGCAATAGGCTCGCCCCCTTTTGCGTGGAACTCTATACCGGTATCAGTGAAATGTAGTACAATACGACACGTCAGCTTAGCCCTTTAGGGGTTACAGGCGTGGTATAATATGGTTACGTGCACAATGGTTGAGCAAGAGGTCGTGTTCGATTCTCAAGAAATTCATATATTCTCAGTAACAGGCTCGACCTCAGTTCAGTAACAAAAAGTACCATGATATAGGACTTGTACAAGGCTAACCCGGTTTCGCATAAGACTATCCCAACCCACTAACCATTGAGGTGAATGAAATATTCCCAACAGCGTTTCGACCCCATTATATATTGGATTCGCAGGGTACGCAATGCTAGACAGGTAACTATTATTTAGGGACCATCTTGGAATGAAAGTACAGGACCAGGTAGGTTAGGTATAGGGGAGGGCAACACCGGCCAAAGCCCCAGGGCCTCCACATAATATTTCATTTTTGTCAACAATAATACCCAATAAATTTGTCTTTGAATATATTATGATTCTGGGCCCATCCTCTTGGCTGCCCAGGCCCTGCAAATCTTTAAGTCAAGCTCTATGCAGGTGTAGTGAATATAGACAAAATCAATTTTGAGCCTTATAGTGTTAAGAAGTACAAAAAAGGAATTAATTGTGAATAATTTTTGTTAATGAATAATGTGTGCTTGTTTAGCTTCGCATTGCTTTTTTTAAGATAGTGTTATCATAAAATGATAGTCCATATACTAAGTTTATATAACATTTTGGTAAATTTCTCTAATATGTATAACTCATTAGAATGTAAAAAAGAAACGTAATGATCCATTTATATTAGAGGATTATTTAAAAATTTGAAAGATATAAGGTATACAGATAAATAGAAACAACTGTTTATAATGATCACATAATTATATTATAAAATGATTTAATTACAATAAACAGAATAAGTATCATAATGTACCTACACTACAAACAACTTACATTACGCAGAAGCGGACAGGACGTACTCCTCTCATATTTACATTTTGTACATTGAGCGCTCGTTTCGGTCATCGTAATACTTAATTTACGTCCCTCGCGTCGCTAACGACAACTCGATCAATAAATAGGGCGGGGACACGAGCGAGGGGCAGGACATACACACTCGCCGCGCCGCGGCCGGGCCTACGGTATATGTACAGACGGCCGCGCGCCTCGGCTATGTACACTACAACTGCTCCACGAACTTGGTGAGCTGGTCCTGCGGCGTCATGGGCGGCAGCTGGTCGTCGGGCGGCGCGTGCGGCGCGGGCGGCGCGGGCGACTGGCGCAGCAGCAGCAGCTCCGACGGCGTGGGCGGGCGCGGCGACGGCGTCGCGGGCGGCGAGCGCGCCACCGCGCCCACCGCGCCCACCGCGCCGAACGCGTAGCGCGGGCCCACGCCGCCCAGCCGCGCGCCCACCGCGCCCACGCCGCCCGCGCCGCCGTACGCGCCGCGCATGCCCATCATGTTGCCGCCCACGCCGCCCTTGAACCAGCCGGCGCCGCCGTGCGCCATGCCGCCCGCGCCGCCCGCGCCCAGCCCCACTCCCGACACGCCGCCCACGCCAGACACTCCACCGACCTGTTCAGATACCATTCGGTTGAGACAACATAATCGACCTAAATATTTTATATCATCAAACAGTTGTTACGGTACGTACTTGTGTCTGTTGCGGCAGCATCTGGTGCATCTGCTGCAACCGCTGCTGCTGCTGCGGTTGCATCATGTGCGTGAGTTGCGGCTGCTGCTGCGGAAGGCCCACTCCGCCCACGCCGCACACTCCGCCCACCCCACTGACTGTGCCCACACCGCCCACGGGGCCGACACCGCCGACTCCGCCCGCTGCCTGTTGTTGGTTTTGGGCGTTCTGAAATTTAATTATTTTTTGACGAGTTTGTTAAAACTTTTGGATGGTGGGAGAAAATTTTGCGAAGTTAATTCAATTCAAATTCAAAGACAAGACTGCCAAGGCCTTGTGAATTTCGGTAAATATGTCGCCGAGTCGACTATTTAGTAGTCGTGAAGTACTGACCTGTCTTTGTTTGATGAAGGCTGCCATGAGCGGTGGGTTGGACTTGAGTATCTGTAGGATCTCCTGCTGCTGGTTGTGGCTGGTGGGCGATCTTAACGTCGCCATCAATTGCTGTAATGCCTTTTGATGGACTTGAGGTTGCGTCTGTTGTTGTTGAGGCGCGGGCGCTCTTTGCTGGAGATAATAACATGTATAAATATGGATGCTTATGGCATAAAAATAATAATTTAACAAAGCTTTTTAATGCGCCTACGAGAAAATAGTAGATGCCCATTATATTTATTCGAGTTGTAGGTCGACACGCGCATGTACCTGCAGCTGCTGCTGCGGGTGCGGGTGGTGCTGCGGGTGCTGCGGCGGCGCGTGGTGCTGCAGGCGCGCGTGGTGCTGCGCGTGCGGCGGGTGGTGCAGCGGCGGGGGCGCCCGGTAGCGCGCCGCCCAGTCGGGCCGCGCGCCCGCGCCCACGCCCACTCCGCCCACGGCGCCCACCCCACCCACGTTGACGCCGCCCACTCCGCCACCCGGCGGACCCATCGCTGCTTGTTTCCCGTATGACGGAGCTTGTTGTCGCGCCGCTTCCTCTTGTACCTGGTAGATGAAACGATTAATATTAGTTAAGAATGTTGAGATCAGTACAGAGAATGTAGGGTTGTCGAGTAGTGCTGCACGTACCTGCTGCAGCGCCTTCTGCACGTTGTGCGGCAGCGCGTGCGTGGCGGGCTTGGAGGGCGGGGGCGAGGCGAGCGCGGCCGCGGGGGGCGGGGAGGGCGGCGCGGCCCCCCGCGTGTTCATAGCCGCCATGCGCCGCCGCAGAAGCTTGGCCTGCTGTACTCGCTGCTGCACCTGCTGTTGCTTGAGCTTCTGCTTGATGCTGGAGCAGAAGGGCACGGAACACTTGGTCTCCTGGCAGTGCTTGGCATGGTAGCAGCACAGCGCGATGAGCTGCTTGCAAATTGGGCAGTCGCCCTTCGTCTTCCGGCGACAGATCTTCGTGTGCGTGACGACGCGCTTCATCTTCTGGCAGGACGGCAGGCGGCAGTTGGCGTCGCGACACTGGCAGGCGTGCACCAGCGACTGGATGCAGCGCTGGATGGACAGCTTGCGCGCCTCTTGTGGGTTGGCCTGCTTCATGTCGCCAGGTGACGCGCCCACGTCGATGTCGAGACCCAACTTCTCCATCTTGTGCGGGTGGCCCTCCTTCTCGTGGCAGGGCACGCACAAGTCGAAGTCGTCGCACACGGTGCAGTGGTAGCGCGTCTCCACGTGCGACTTGCAGCTGTTGCAGGTGTACACGAACTTGTCCGTGCCCTGGTTGTGCAGCTCGTACAGCATGCACAGCGTGGAGAAGCGCGCGCGCCGGGTGGACGAGAACTCGTAGTGCCGGTC